>JANVCC010000022.1:4457446-4608132 GCA_025345505.1 Todiramphus chloris collaris | reverse complement strand
CCAATCATAATATGTATTAGAGCGTGTGAACTGTATGTAGCCAATCAGTAATAAGCAAGAAACATATAAGCGAAGCATAGACAGTAATAAAGTGGAACATGATTGTAACTCATATTGAGTCCTGATCATTGTTCCCAGGCCTTTTCCCAACATCTAGGTCTATTCACTTATTCCAGCATGAGGGCCCCAGGTGGTAACACAATTGCTGAGTCCCATGCTTCATCTGATAAAGTAGTGTCAGCTATAGACATTGCTATCCTGTAATGAAATTAAATTGGTTTTTACAGAGTTACGGTTATTCATGGCTGTTTGAAGGCTGTCTGTAAAAGTTGCAAAAAGAATTCATCTGGTGCAGATGGGAAGGAGCCTTTCTGCCTTGTGACTCTGACTAGTGTCTTGGTCACAGTTTGTTGTTCTCTCTGTGGTGGACCTATGACAAGGACTTCATCATGAACCATGATCTTCATTTCTGTTAGCTATTAACCACTACTTTGACTGATGTAGTTATTCGTAGTTGAATAAAGCATCTACTGTGGTTTAATTGCTTTTAGGCAATGACCTCTATGTAGAGGCCCCTTCTTTTCCATGTAGCAAAGAGTACAGTAAGTCATCAAATACTCTCTTAGTCCTCAAGGCCTCTGTTTAACAGTTTTGAAAACTTAACCAATGGGGATCCAGAAAACTAGCAACAGTTTGCCTTGCTTCTCTCTTCTGAGCTACACCGAGATCTCCTCAGTAATGGTGGAGGCATCTCCTGGTTCCAGTCAATGCTGCAGGTTGACTTGGTGGGTTAATGTGTAGAGTAGGGGCATGAGGACAGTTGGTTATGTCTGACAAGTATTGTCTGGTTTTGTTACTGTATCTTCAAAATAGATTTTTCTTCTCTTCAGTGCTAATGAAAAGGAAAATAAGATTCACAATATTTTTAGTTGCTCTTGTTCAAGGAGCAGTGGGAGCCCAGTTGGTTTTGCACATGTAATAACAGAGATAAATTAATGTCCATCGTAAAAGTGATAAATTTGAACCATTATTCTGTATCTCAGGAATTCTAACATAAACTGTGTACTCCTTCTAAAATATTTCCAATTCCTTCCATATTGAAGAAGAGATTTTCAGGCAGAATTACTGAAATAAAAAAAATATTTTTAAGTGCCAAAGTAACTGCTATTTTACTGGTTTATCCCTTGGTTAAATATTTGGTTTATTTATTGATAGCTCATACATGAAAATATCTAGGAATTATCTTCCCTAGAACAAGATAGTTGTTTATGGGCATAAAACTGTTAGAGGAAAGAGTTCATATAAAGTATGAAGTTTTAATTCTGATCAAAACTAAAGCAAAAGGAGTGTAACAATAGCCTTGGTTTTATGAGTAATGGTCACTAATATTTCTGTACATGCACAATACCAAACTTCATCAAAATGTTAGGCAATTATTTCAGTGCTCCAGAATATGTCAAGTTTATGAAATACCTTGTAAAATAGATTTTTTTCTTCCCCTCTCCCCTCTGTTTTTTATAACAGGCATCTAAAGTAGTTCTAAATAAATCACAGAATCACAAAATCATTTAGGTTGGAAAAGACCCTTGGGATCATTGTGTCCAACCATTAGCCCTGCTCTACAAGTTCACCCCTAGACCATGTCCCCCAACACCACATCTAAGCAATGCTTAAACACATCCAGGGATGGGGACTCAACCCCCTCCCTGGGCAGCCCATTCCGATATCTCACCACTCTTTCTGTGCAGAATTTTTTCCTTGTGTCTAGTCTAAACCTACCTTGTTTCAGCTTTAGGCCTTTCCCTCTGGTTCTGTCCTTAATTACCAGAGAGAAGAGACCAGGACCTATGTCTCTACAATGTCCTTTCAGGTCGTTGTAGAGAGTGATGAAGTCTCCCCTCAGCCTCCTCTTCCTCAAACTAAACAGGCCCAGCTCCTTCAAACGATCCTCATATGATCTATTTTCCAATCCCTTGACCAGCTTTGTTGCCCTCCTCTGCAACCGCTCCAGCACCTTGAGATCTCTCTTGTACTGAGGTGCCCCAAACTGGACACAGTACTCGAGGTGAGGCCTCACCAGTGCTGAGTACAGGGGACAATCACCTCCCTACTTCTGCTGCTCACACTATTTCTAATACAGGCCAGGATGCCGTTGGCCTTCTTTGCCACCTGGGCACACTGCTGGCTCCTGTTCATTCGCCTATCTATTATAACCCCAGGTCCCTCTCCTCCAGACAGCTCTCCAACCACACTGCCCCAAGCCTGTAGCTTTGCATTGGGATGGCCTTGTTGAAACTCATACCATTAGCAGTGGCCCAGCGAACGGTCACTTAAAAATGAAAGTCTGAAAATTATGATGATGCAGTATCCAGTGGAGTTTACTTTGCTGAGGGGTCTGATCTGTGCTTTAAGCACCATAGCTTCTCAGCATTACAGAATATTTACACATTTGAGTACGATTGAGGAGAGTGGCTTATCTACAAAAATCTGGTTTCATTTTTGTTTACTTTTGTGTTTACTGTGAGCCTAATACCTTGGCTGGAATTTAGCTGAATGTCTTTGTGGGGGGAGGAGAGGTATTAGGAGAAAGAAGGATTAAAAGTGAAAAGGTCGTATCCTTTGGCCCAAACAAAATTTTGTTCTTGTGTGTTCAACCGCAGAGCTTGATGACAGAGGCTTTTTATCTGGAGGACCTTTAGGTTGTCTTGAATATTAGTGGGGTAGTTGCCCTGCAATGAATGATGTGATGTTGCTAAAAAGAGAAGAGTGGAAGCAGATTCTTGAATTCTTTTCTCCATCTGTACGGAGCCATTCATAAAGGCTGAATGGTGGGCATATGTGCTCACAAGCAACTGGAACTCCCATCTGCTTTCCTACTTCTAAAAATAACCTCATGTTTGTTTAGGTTAGGACTGACTTCTTTGGTGTTTGGTAGTCAGGGATATCAGTCACGACTGCTAGCTGGTATTTTAGAGCTGATCACATCATCGAACTAGTTTTGAGGAAAAAAAAAAAAAAGAAAATTATGGTGGTTTTTTTTTTTTTTTTTTTTCCATTTAAATTATCTCATATCCCTAAATGCTTATTGGTATGAAAAGAGTGAAATTTAAATTGTAATTTCACATTAAAGTTCTATCTGGAGAGCCACTTTGTGCTGGTAAAAATAGGTTCTGTGCAATGTTAGGGCAAACAGAATTAAATGCCTGTCTCCTGTAGTGAATTTTCTTCCCTGACTGTAAGAATTGTTTCTTATTTTTTGTTTTAATTTTGTCTTCTCTTTCTTCCATCAACAAATGAAATTTACTCTTTGGGTAATAGAAATTGAATTGTCAAAGGGACTAATTCACTTGAGGGTGGGAGGAAAGCATTGGTTTAACTGAAAACTGTCTCCAAAAGAAAAGGCAAATCTCAGACTGTCTGCCCGCCTGAAGCAAGGTGACCTGCTCAGCTGTGTGTGCTGGTGAGAAAGGGCAGAGGAAGATTTTGTGCTAGCAGGCGGCTGTCTTGGCTGTGCTGTGAGGAAAGGCTGGTTTGAAGAGAAAGAAATTACCTTTTATTAGACCTGCTGTTACCACTGGAAAATAGATAAGTTGTGCCTTCCAACACTTGGTTCCTTAACCTGTAGAGAAATTGAAATCACAGACCCCATAAATGTTTGATGTGGCTGCTAATAATTATATATGTCTCTTACCAAAAAGAATTTGTTCCTTCATCCTTCATCTGAGAGCAAGACAATGGTAATTAGTGGTGAGTGAATTGCACGTGTGTTTGGGATACGTGTTAAAAAGCCTTTTGCCACATAGGGATCTGGCTTGGATGCAGCCCCAGGAGTGATGCGTGGCACGAATATCTTCATCTGAGAGATATGCTCTGGGGTTTCTCCTTCTTGAATGCCTGTCCATCTCCATAACCAACACTTCCTTTCTTAAAGGGAGTGTTTTATTGGAAACCAACGGTGATATTGTTTCATGCAGTGAATAGCTATGTACCTGTAGTATGCAGGGACGGACTCTGACAGCACAGCCAGTACAGTTGTAATCAGAAGTCACTTTATTAAGTGCAAGAGGCTATATTTATACACGAGACAATACTGCTCACGCACCCAGGTCACTTCTAATTGGCCCCACACTCAAACCCAGAGTCTGTCCACGCGCACTTCAAACACTTTTAATTGGCTGGTGATTCTCTTGGGTTTCTTCTTTCAGCACCCTGTTTTTCTCCTCTTATTCTCCTGTTTTGCCAGGTGCTTCTCCTTTTCTCATCCTTAGTCTTATCCCCTCAAGGTCAGGGCAGTGTTGGCTGTTTTTTGGCCTTGCAGGCCTTAGCATAACTACTTCTAGCTAACAACTACTTCTGTCCTACTCTTATCAATCCCTACAGTACCTGTGTCTTTGAGAGCTTTTCCCTCATGAAAACTTCTTTATTAGTAGAGGAAGCTCAGAGTTGTTAACTTGAGTGGCTCTAAAAAGGAAGAGAACTTAGGAACTTGAAAATAACTTTAATAACTTGTCTATCAGTCCTAGAATCCCCCAAATAATGGTAGATTGATTCAATTACTAGTTTTGATGTCAGAATTAGCAAAAAATGTACCCACTGGTTAAACGATCAGTAGGAGCCTATGTGTGCTAAATATGTCAGTATATTTTGGCTTAGATATTATATTTTGGAAACTAGATAATTTTGATCCTAAAAGCATTTTCTAGAAAGCTAATGCTGCTTGTGAACTCCCTCAGCACAGGAATTTACCATTTACACTGCCATCCTGCTGGTGCTTTAGCTTGTAAGATAGGTGTATTGCCTAGCATCTCTGAGGTTTATTTTCTGCCTCTCCGACAGATTGTGTTCTTTTTTTAGTTTATATTTTTATTTTTCTGAGGGGAGAAGCAAGGCACTAATATCTGCTGTCTTCTGACAGAGTAACAAGGCCATTGCAGAACTGCAGGAGACATTTTTCCTTCAGTTTGGGAAGAAGTCATGGACTTCTGCCATTGCCTTAAATACCCGTCTGAGTGTGTATCTCTATGTGTGGTGTTTAAATGTAAATGTGTGAAGAATATCTGACTCCCTCAAATCTACTGAATCCAATGGAAAGGTCATTTGATTATGGTATAGGGCATTGAATTAGCCTGTATAGCTCATGGGATTTTGGGGCTGTAGTCAGGCAAGGCAAGGTGTTTGCCTGCATGAGGAGACTTTCAAAAGAAACTATTCTTGGTTTGTTGGTATATGTAGGCTTAAAAAGCAATCTATGTTCATTAGGCAAAGTGTCTCACAGTGTGTGTGTTTTGTCAGTTGAGTAGGTTGATCGTAAGCATTCTCAGTATTTTCCTCTTTGCATTACTTCTTAAAGGAGGAGGGCAACTGGTACCCATTCACAGTGGCTGTCTGACAGCAGGCAGCAATCTCATAGCTTCAGGAGTATTTCATCCATAGGTGGACAGTGTAGAGACAGTTGCACACAGGATCAGGTCTTGGTTTATGATTCTGTTCATGCACTGCCTGCAATGCAGTTAATTCTACAGGAAAAACAAAACAACAAAAAAGAAACACCTGCATATTACCATTATACTTGAATATTTCTGTCTTTAATTATTCTAACTGACATTTTTAATTAGATTGGAAGCAAAACTCCTCTGGATATAGTGAGTAAATGAAAAAAATTGCATGTTGTGTATTTTTGTTTTCATGTAAGCTTTGTAGTATTTTGCAAATCCTTGTATTCACTCTGATAGAGCCTGAAGAAAGAGAATCACAACTCTTAACTAGCATGCTGTGTACTTCAAGCAACTGCATGTGTGCTGTTTTCGTTGCCATTGGATTTCCTTCTTGCTGTTGCTTACACGCTCAAGCTTTGCTAGAAAGTCTGTTGCTTTTCCTCAGTCAGTCTTAGGAGCTGTGAGTCAAGTGCACGTACCTGACTGGCATGGCACTTTTCTGGCTGTCAAAGTAACTTTGCATTTGGTAATGTGAAATGGAACCAACACCTGTCTGTTTTCTGGAATTTTGTGCTCAGTTTCAAAGGGGTTCAGAGAAGAAACGTAAATTGCACATCTTCAAATGAATGAATTTAAAAAGCATTTGTGTGTGTTTCCCAGTAGAAGCACAAATCAGAGGAGAGTAGCAAAAATACCATTGAAATGCACATTTTTTTAAAATTGACTGTCACTGTATTTCCCCAGCACTCAAATTTTCTATCTAGAGAGGAAATTTTTTAAGGATAATAATTTCTCTAAATAAAAGCCTTCCTATACCTTTTAGACAAATGTGCGAAATTTTGCAAAATTTTCACTGGGTAAGAGGGTCCTTAAACCAAAGTATGACACTTTACAGAAACCCAAGGTAGAATTTCTGGCCAGAAAGATATGACATACATGCTTCAAGTGTGAAAGCTACAGGTTCAAATGTCTGCCCTGACTGACAAAGAAATTGAACTTCTACATTGTGGGAAGGGACCGACATATTATGAGGGCTGGTAGTGGGTAGGATCTCTTGTTCTCATTTGGAGATGTCCTACTTTGTATAAATACTCCCTGTGTGAACATATCCTGAGCGTGGCACTCATATGGCTTAATATGAAACAATGAACTTAATATGGACAATTTTGTATGAAGTGGAAGAGCTCCAAAAGATTAGTGTCCCATGTGAGAACAGCCAGTGGCCTGGAGATCTGCTTGAATTTTGAGATTTAGATATGTTTAAAGACAAACGTTCTCTTACCTGCCAGGTAAGTGTCTTGTTTGCATGGTGGTTACTGTTCTGGTGGGGTATTGGATATTTAAACTTGTACTGGAAGAGTTCCATGGAACTACCAATAAATTTTGTCTGACTCGGTCTACCTAAGATCTTGCAAAACTTCTTCTCGCTTATCTTCCATTAACTTCAGCCATAATCTATGAACGTGAGTCAGATTGGTGACTGATTAAAAACTGATTAAAACCTGATTTTAGGAAAATAGATCAGACATGGGGTTAAGGATGTGTATTGGTTTTAGCCTGATCAAATTATTTTAATTTGATCATTTGTATTTACAGATATGGAGAGAGCTTATAGAATTGCTTGTTCTCCTGAGGAGCTGTTGGTACCACTTCATCTTTGAATTATTCAATGAAGAATAATTCTGTGCTTTAAAAATTTTCTTGTCCACTATGAAGTAGTACAGAGGTTAATTCTATTGCTCCGTCTCATCTGAAATGACTGATGATAGTGTTCAATCTTGTGTTTGCTACTTGCTGGAAAAGCCTTTATTTAAAAGAAGCTGCTGCTGGTATGTTTTCCTTCAGTAGAAACAGTTATGTATTGCAATTTATCAGGAAAAATGAGATTCAGAGTGACATTCTGGTTGATAAATTTTTATTCAGTTCTGAAAGTGACATTAAAAATTGTTACCAGTTTCCTCTTCTGAATGACCTTGTAAGTGATAAACTACATTGCTATCTAATTATTGCAGAAAAGCAATGTTCAGCTATTTCTTTTGTCTTAACTGCCTTTTGATCAGCTTGTTGTATGTGTGGAAAATTTCTGAATGCTGTTTCCTTAATAACCTTCCAGAGTAAAGACCATTTATAGATTATACACATGTAATAAATGTTTTGCCATTTTATGATTAATATTAATAGCACCAAACAGAAAATGTTCATTAACAGTCCTGGAAGTACATATGTTGGAATGTAGAAGTTGCATTATTCACTAAACCAGTAAAACTCTCAAAGAAAACTCACTTTAACTTCAGTGGTAAAGCAAATCACTGACATAACTACCACTTAAATGGCTGTGCCTAGACGTGTGGATGTGTGATGCCTTGTACAGAGTCATGTGTTCTGTTCCCTTTTAGGGTTGAGATAGCACCCATTGTCACAGTGTCTATGGTTTGAAGTTTCTTCTGACATCTTCCTTTTAAAAATGTAGCTTAAACCTTTTACGCATGTTGAAAGTATTATCTCCTTTTCTGCCTAATAGTGATTAGGCAGAAATTAATGAGATGTTCCCTGAAGCTGCTGCATTTTTTTTTTTAACCAGAGCTGAATTTTAGAATATTTTATAGTCTATAAGGACAATCATATAAGATATCCTGACTCATCAACCATCAAATCTGAGTGGAAAAATAAAATGCAAGGGAGAAAAAAAACCCCACACTCTATCCTGCCATATAATCCTTTATTATAACCACGGAATAAAATCAAGCAGTAAATCCTCTTATGCCTGTAAATACAAATAAAGTAAATTGTGACAACAGTAAAAGTTATTAATCTTCATACAGAGCTGGGAGAAGGAAGACCGTATATGATAGTAGCCTTGTAGAGCTATCAGTCTGTAATAATAGAACTGACTAATTGACATGCTTTATCTTACTTTGCATCTCAGAACTGAAATTCCTGTTTCTGAGTGTGAAGACTTTACAAAACCTACACTATTAAATAGTGTTGTTATGGGATGTGAAGTTCTTGTGCTGGGAATTTCCAAGGGGCAGAAAGAGAGTATGGGTATCCTTACCTTTGAAAAGGTTATAACCTAACCAGAGTGTCTACCAACTTCACTTGCACTGTCTCTGCACAATTCTGACATCTGCTTAAAATCTGCAGACAATTGATATAGAGAAATGTAATCTGCTAAAAGACACAATCTCAATCGCACAAGAAATTAGACATGAGATATCCTAGGACTCTCTCCAGTCAGCCACCAGTAACCAGAACCTGTTAGCACTTCATGCTTATTTGACTGTCTTCAGTGAAGTGCATTGGCCAGCTTCTAGCAGGCAGCATGTATCGCAGCACAGCAGATATGCTTTCCAGGGTCTGTGGATTTAAGCTTCCAAGCTTGTCAAGGCAGATGATTTTTGAGTGATAAATTCACCTTTTTAAAAACAGATGCAACTGAGAGGTAGCATCTTACAAGTATACTCAGAGGGGGGAGCACTATGGAGTCAGAGCCCCCAAGGACACACTGGTTTTTATGTGTTCATATAATAAGTGTATGTAATGTACTATAAAAGTATTCTTGGAACTGTAGAGACACTGGTGAAACTGGAGAATTGCATGGTAACATGGACCTGGTACTTTTTGTCTCTTGGCGCATGATGTTTATCCTTTAGATGACTTCGTTTTAATTGTTATAAAGCGGTGCTTGACGAGGCATGCTAAAATATTATTGCAGCTGCGTCTTTAATCTTCCTCTTCCTGCTCTCCTTCATGGCATCTCTTCTTGCACTGTATGGCTGTCTATCAGACAGCTACCAGGTCTACCATCAAATTCTTGTTTACACTTGGCTTTATGATGGAGACATTTAGCATTATGAGTAATAAGCTCATTAAGCCTAGTCTGCATCAGCCTAAGCTGCTTTAACTCTAAGCCATGGAGATGCCTTTTGTGAGGGTCTCTCCAATCCCACAATTTATTCCTTTAGAGACTTAATTTTGTAAGTTTTGTGTGTTCTTTTTTTTTCATCTACTCGAAAGGCAATTATCTGCCTTGTTCCAGGAGACATTTGGAGCCTTCTGACAGGTTAAAGGAAGTATTTCTTTGCTAAGATTTTGATCCTAAAATTTCAATAGATGATGATAAATGTAATTAAAATCTGTTGTGCTGGCCTCATGGATTCAGAGTAAAGGTCAGTATTAGGCAGACACAGGAACAAGCTTAGTGCTTGGGTTTACTGGGTGGTATTCTTTTAGTTTACTCACTAGAGAAAATTAGAACGTACTCATGTGTTCAGAGCTGGCTACTGCTTCATCCTGTTTATAGCTATCTTACGTAAGAGAAGAACAAAATTTTAAACTGGAGGTGGCTCCACATGGTAAGACCACATGCGCTTCCTAACACTGGCCCAAACCTACTGAAAAACTGGCGTGGGACTTGAGGTGTTTGGTTTTTTTCTTCCCCTTATCTGCAGGGAAGTGTTAAAATCCATATTACCTCTTAATACACACACCCACAGGCTTATGAGTGGTATTTGCATCAAAACACATTTTTTTCCAGCTTCTGACATTTTACTAGGCTCAAAAAATACAAATAAATGAAATTATGGTTTCGTTTTCTAGCTTTTACATAGGGTTCAGATTCATGTCCTTGTTTAATAAATGATTTGTGACACCTTATGCATTATTAATGCATAAGCTTGTATTACAGTTTGAATTTTAGATAAATTTATCCTTTGTACAGGTCTATTTATAAGACCAGTTTGTGGCCCCTAAAGTTGAGGGTATGTCATCATCTTGAAGCATAGGGGAGCCTACTGTAGGCTTTCACTGGTCTCTTTGGATAGTCTTCCATGTTGTCATACCCTAGAATCATCCAGATTGTCACAAATCTTTCTTCCCTCTTTTTCAGTCTTTTCATTAATTCCTTATGCTGTCAGAGCAATTTAAAAACCTAGAGCACCTCAAAACAACGGTGTGAAAAATTGACTTGTAACCTTGGAAGCATTACAAGTCAGTTGTAGCTAGCTGTCATGCTTTGCTTTTCTTTTTACAGTTTCCTATTATTAATTTTCTGTAAAAAGCTACAAAGGTGTTTGGAGACTCTTTGAGCAGTTAAGTAAAAGGCCATGCCCATGAGCAGTGCTGCTCAACAAATGTTGAATTGTCAGTATTGCTACCAATGCCGTGGATGATTTTCTTTGCAGCCCCAGCTGGATCTGTTTTCAAAGTTCATGTGCTATTGTGGAGTGCTGCTAATCCATAGTTCCCCCTCCTAGATGGACAGAAATGCCCTGGGGTTTATGCCTTAAAATGCTTTGGGATCCTTTGTAATGAAAAGGACCACATGAAAGTGTGATGCACGTTATTAGCTGTTCGTAAGAGTTCAGGGATGTGCTGTGTTTTGGAAGACTGTCATTATAGGGGCAGGTTCTACTTTGATAAATTATAAAAATGACTGTGAATGACTCACAGCTGAGTTATAATTATTCCTAGTGCTAATTACGTGTCAGAATTAACCAAAGTGCTGCATCAGACATGGCTTGCATATGCATTACCTGTGTAATCACGAATTGATCTTCTTCCAATGTAAACTTACTGAAGGCTCGGCTCCACAAATCCTTCCTCTTGAGGGCTCCTTTCTTACCCAAGCAGGCTGATGATTTCAGGGAAAATAATTAATCAGAGTAAGGATGTTCATGACAAGCTTTTAAACTAGTTCTCTAATTTTGATGTGTGGGGAAAATCTTGAAAATACTTTACGGAAAAGGTTGTGAAGTATTTATTCCTCGCAGTCCTTCAGTACTCACTGAGGACAAAACATACCTTTCTCTGCTGGTTTATAGGCCATGAAAAATTATCCTGTCTCATGCATAGATGTTTTAACACTGTCTTTTTTGTGTGTTTCAGCTTCTGGAAAAAACAAACAATATATTTGAGGAATCTGATTCTGCATCTATGAAAAGTCCTTTGCATCTAGCTGTAAGTATGAGATGTGTAAAGATGTGTAAACACTGTCTCTTTGAATAATTCCTTCATCTCTATCTTTGAAGCAAGTTTAATCATAGACATGAAAAGCCTGGAAGTGGTGTAGGCCTAGATGTAACAAAACCAGGTTCTGGGCTAGAATTTTGGCAGTTAAAGTGCTTGGTTCTTATTGACTCTAATACTGAGGTAAGAAAATGACACTGAAGTGAAATTAAATGGAAAGTCACAACGTTTTTTTTTTTTATATATAACTAGTTTATAAATTCAGGGCCAGGGCCTGAGCCTATGGCTTTGACCATGGATTGGGATACTCTGATGTTCTCCTGGAGATGTGCAGAGTGCAAAAAGCAGTCTGGTACACAGCAAGGTGTGGAAAGACATGCTTAAAATCCAGCAGTGCCCTGGGAGCATGCCACAGAAACTGTGCTATCAAAAGGGGATCCAGCACATATGGTCTCATAGACTACATTACTCCCCTTTCCCAAGAGCTCAAGATTCATGATTCCTCTTCCCATTTTTCTTGTGCAGAATTGCAAAATAGTTGAGGTTGACTTGGGCCTCTGTAGATCAGCTAGTCCCAATTCTGTGCTAAAAGCAGAGTAAGCTAGAGCAGGTTTTCTCATGGCTGTGGCCCATCACGTTCTATGAAAACCCAACTGTTTTGGCTCTTGTTCCCTTGTACTATGCAAAATGTCAGGCCAGAGTTGTTCTGGCTGACTGGGAAACAGAGACATAGTTGCTACAGAACTAAAATTTGCCCCTGCTTTCGAGTAAGCAAGTTGCTTCCCCTTCAAGAGGAGGGCAGCTTTACGGTAAGACTTTCCCTACAACTGCCCAGACAGTAAACTCATTTTCTCTCTGCTCCCTCTTGGGCAGAATCCTTGCAAGGAAATTGCCAGTGGCTCTCCCTCTTGTGTCTATTGTTGGTTGACAGCAATTCATTTACCCGAAACACCCACAGTTTAAAAATTAGAAAACTTTTGTAAAGTACCGCTGTTTCACACTTCAATTGCAGCTCTCCAAGTGTGTCTCTGATATTTGTTTCAAACCCTCCTATGTAATGGGATGCCAGTGGCCATCCTTTCCCCACGTCTAGCAGTGACCACACAAATCTCGCCGCATGTGGGTCCAGTAAGCCAGCAACTTACACTAAAACATGAAGTCCTGTAAAATGGCTCATATATCTCAGTGGCCAAGGCCTCTGCTTATAGACATTTGACCCTAGAATGAAAACAGGATTTAGAAACAAGGGGTGGACCAGCAGCTGCCAAAATACTGACCTGCCATGTTATGAGGCTATAGTGAATGTTTATGGCCATGGCTGAGTTAATAACTGCACAAGGCAAACCAACAGGAAGAAGAAGTCAATGTTATTATTCTGTCAATGAGAGGATGGGGTGTACAGTCTGCAGGGCATCTTCAAGATAGTTATCTCATATTGTCTCAAAGATCAGGTTGTTGCTAGGTTTTTTTCTCAGTAAAACTGTAATGAAGAAGAAAAGCTGACAACTGTGCTGGAGTATTTTCTGAGATATGGGTTCCCTGTGCCCTAATCTCCCTTTGCTTCTCTTTTTCTGCCTTTGCCTTTCTGCTTTCCATGAGTAGGATTTTTGGTCTAACAGGGAAACAGCTGTTCCCCACACTGTCCTGATCTGTTGAACATCTGACTGGTCACTAGGAGCAAGCTGCTGCCACAACTACTTAACGCTGAAACTCAGTGTCTCTTTGGTTCCTTCGTGTTTGCATTACTCACAGATGTTCTCTGAGTCTGACAGGAAGGAGAGGAGGGCAGTCCCCTACAAGGCTGAATGAAATGTCTCTAGTTTCTGGTGCTAACCACTGTGTTTTTGCAGTGTCACTTGTGTTTATGCTGTTGCCCTAAATGTGGCTGTAGGTCTGGAAGTGCATCTACTTACCCCCTCTAGTTGTTTTACCAAATGATCCTACTGGCAGGAATACTTCATGAAGCATCAGCTATAAACAGCAGGTCAAGTTTGTGTTTGTATTTGCACAAAAATCTGTTTCGATAATGGCTTTCATTTAGTTGGAGTCCAGCAGATGTATTGAATTTAGCACCCACTTAGGTGACCTCTGACCAGGATCACTCTAGTGAATCTAGTTTTTGAAGCAAACATTCCTCTGAAAGATACTGTAGAATGTGAAAAATGAGTTGTTGGTTCACTTGCGCTGAACTGTCAAATTATTGCCTGGAATTCGTCACCCTGGGTTGTATTAGAAGGTTAATTAACAATCATTATTTCTATCCCTAAACACTAGGACATTTTCAGTTTCTTGGCTACAGTGTAATGTGGGAAAATCCTTTCAAGTTGAAGAGAGTCATAAGGAATCAAGAAAACTGTGTGATTTCTGCTGTGTTACAATGACAGATTTTATTCAGATTTTATGTGAAAGCCTTTGAAAGACAAGTTGTGTTCTTTACATGACACATTTCGTATTTCTAGGCCTATAATGGTCATCATCAAGCCTTGGAGGTACTTCTGCAGTCTCTGGTAGATCTGGATATCAAAGATGAGAAGGGACGCACGGCTTTGGACTTGGCTGCGTTTAAAGGACACGCAGAGTGTGTGGAAGCTCTCATCAGCCAGGGTGCTTCTGTCACCGTAAAAGACAATGTCACCAAAAGGACCCCCCTCCACGCTTCAGGTGAGTGTGTGCTTAAGTTACACTTTGTGGTATAAACCCTGCACCACAGCAGCAGTTACCTTCACCTACCTACTATCCCTATGCGTAGAAGACAGATTTTTGACATGTACTGAGGACTGCTGCTTGTTTGCTGAAGTCCTACAGGGAACCCTTTATCTCTCATTGCCTTGGCCTTTTTTCCTCTGTCCTTGTGGTTCAGTCCTCCCTCACACAGAATTCCACATTTTTCCACACCGCTACTGCTCTGCCCTTGCCTGCTTGCCTCCACTTGACCTTAACTCTCTATTAGCACCTACTTTTTAAGACACGTGGTGTTTCCCCTATGACACCTTGTCTTAATGGTTCCTTGGCCAAAAAAAAACAGAGGAGAAAAGAACATTTGCCTCTCTGCTTCTTCTATGGAAGAAAGGTGGAAAATACAGGTGGGCTCTGATTTGTGATGAAATTATCCTGGTGTTCAAAGCTGTCAACCTTTTGCAGTAGCATCACTACAGAAGCTCACCCCCTTTCAGACTTTGCACTCCTCTTGCGCTAGCTCCATTCTTCATGTGTTGAGTGTTAATTATGCAATGTGCATAACTAACTGGAAAATGTAGAATTTGACATTTATTTAAAGGTTATTATTTAATAAATACCTGTCAGATTTATCTGACGTATGCAGGGGTGCCAAAGGGAATGTTGCTCCTCTGGCTGTTATTGGCGGGGCTCAGTACAGCATAGCAGTGACCTCTAGTGGGAAGTAAAATTAATACCTCATTGACTAACAGTTATTTTCAGGGCCAGACTGAATTGTCTTTCTGTTTATCTTTTAATCTTCCTTAGATTAAAATACATACACATCCCAAAATACCAGTTTGTTCTCTGTATGATCATATCAGCGCAACCTAGAAATATAAGGTCAAAGAGACCGCTCTCAATTTTCTCTGCAGTACTGAAGAAAATGTGCATAACAGAACTTAGTGACATACTAAAGAATGCTTTCTACCTTCTTAAATTTTGCATCAGAACCGAGTACATTACTCCCCACAATAAACTGATGATCTAGAGATGTTCTGCCAGAATTTACATATAAGAAACTTGAAACCAGAGTTCAGTGAGGGGGGTTTTTAGTTGTTTTTGATAAAAACACAAAACATTAAATCCAGCTGATCCTTACCCTGTTAAAACTGTTAGTTTAATCAATTTAAATCAAGATCAGTGCTGCCACAAAACTGGAGCTGTGTTGGTCAAGAGCTTTCCTATAGTCTCTTCAAACACGGCTTGGGGTCTGATGGTGATCGAGATGTGACTTGGTCTGGTACATCGTCACTACAGAAATGATATTTCATTTATTAAAAAATTTGGTTTCTTGTTGTCGCAGCTGAATACTAACAGTTCTGCCATGCTGAGAAAAGTAAATGGTAACAAACCATATTTTTGTTAGCAGTTTTGACTTAAAATGAATTAATTGAATAAATCTGTTCAATAGAAGGTGTTATTTTAATAAACACATTTCTTACCTTCATACAAATTCTAATAGTGGTTTTTTGCGTTTTGTTTTGTTTGGGGTTCTTTTCCCATTTCAATGTCTATTTTAATTGCCCCCATCACTGTAGTATGACTGCCTTCCATGTAAAACCAACAGGAAGATTCATTGTAGACTTTTCTGATTAAAAAAAGAAGTCCCAGGGATACAAGATAAATGTTCTTTAAATCTGAACTGAAGCAAAATAAGTTAGGTAGGTATCAAAGGGAAAAAAAAGGCGAGAAAATCCTACACACAGGAATGAGACATTGAAGAGAACATGTATGTTAAGCAGAAAGAAGGGAAAGGACTGCACAGACAGGCTGAATATTTGAACTCCTTAGTAACAGAAATTTATCACTGTTGTGAATTTGGAAGCTTTCAAATGTGAGATAAGTGGAGTTTGGGTAAACATCCATTAAGACAACGGTTAGAACCTTCCACTCAATAGCTATGCATAGTTCTGTGGAAATCAGCTCTGGAGGAAAGCTTCTGTCTCCAAGTATTATAAAAAGTCATTTGCCATGTGATGAGTTTTATTATGCTGTTTCATAACAAGATGTTTTGGTTAGGAGAGTTTTAGCAAGAATGCCACCACCTATCTGGAACTCTGCCTGGTTGCCACTGCACTATGCACTGGTTTTTACTTGCTGCACAAGTGTAAGAGGTAAATTGGGATATTTTGCCAAACCAAAGAGAATTCTTGCTGAATGAATCCCTTGGGCAACAGTGCACTTTTGGACACACAGGAGTGAACACTTCTATGCGCAGTGCTGTTCCCAAGAAGACATGTGTGCCTATCCCCTGAAACGTGTTTGCCTTCATTCCTTTTAATTACACAAGTGCCACTGCTGAATGCAACAGTTGAGGGGACCTGAAACGATGGATTGGATTGTAGGATTCTGCAGAGCTCTGTTCAGTAAAGGGATTTGCAACTTTAGTAAAGCAATCACCTAATGAAGTATTTCTTTTTTTCTGTCTGTCCCCCTCAGGGAATAGACTTCCTCTGACTTCATAACGTGGAGAATTTCTGTAGCCTAAATTATATGTTTCCTGTATAATTTTATTACCACCAGTCTTTCCTCTGGCTAGCTTGGGGAATCCGTTGCAAATGTTCCCCTAGTGTTAGTTAGGTCTGTTGGCAAAACTAATGTTTCCTGCAGGGTCTGTAATGCTTAGCAATTGCTAGGTCAGCTCCTAAGAGTTTCTGGGAGTATCTGTTCTAAAACTTACTTGCCAAAATCCTCTTCAGATGTCGATGTGAGCAAGTTATGATTTCTCTTCCTCCTGCTGGGAGAAAGAACTAATCTTTTTTTTTTTTTCTTTCTTCCCTAAGCCGGTGACTCATCAGCCCTGCTGAACTGTTTACATGTTATGTATATGGCATTACTCAGTGGTAAATAACTAAAAATGTCTTTTATTTTCCTGGGTAGAGCAAATAAGATTATTTTTGGATGAGTGATTTAAATGTGATGATGTGCGCCTTTTCATCTGCCAGAATGATGTGGCATAGGTGCTGTCCAAGGGTTTTGCCTCAGCCCACAGGGTGTAGGCAGTGTGAATGCATGACTGGCTGTAATAAGAACACAGTCTATATCTCCTGAGTATAGGAATTACTGTTTTTCAAAGCAGAAAATACTGTTCTCTTCATCCTATGAAAGGCTGAAGCCTTTAAGCCAGCTGACATGCAGATGGGTTTCCAGTGTCAGGTCCTGCAAGTAGTAACTCAGCTGTTTTCTAACAGTGATAGGTTACATTTTCAAAAGCAAACCTGGTTTTTGAGAAGGTAGCTGTGGCTTCCAGTAATGACAAATGAGAAAAGATGGAAAAACCCAAAGGGTATTTTAGTCTCTAATGTTATGTGCTGTTAGAAATATGACATTTGTATCACTGGTCATTCTTTACAGATGCTTTTTTCTCATAGCAGCACTGAAAGACGTGCTCATACAGTGCACACAAAATTAACAAGCCTTGCTGATGTACTTCCCACTGAGTTCCAAATCTGAACGCAGGAAGCCTTGTCTGCCGGCTCAGGCTGAGGGATTTTGAAACGTTGCCTGGTTTAGTAGAAATCTCAGTAGTGAAAAATCACAGTTTCTGTTTTACTCATTTGGGAGTTTTGTATGTAAGAGAACTAATCCTTGTCTTACTGAGGTGAGGGAAAAAACAGTTCAATGTTTCATCAGCACAAGTTAAATGAAAATTATGGGAAAATATTTATTCTCCTGTGGAATATTTTCCTTGTTTATAAGGAAATTTCTTATCCATAAGCACTGCAATGGAAAAGCATCTGAACTTAAACATATTTTAGTTAAATGTACTTTTTTCCTTATAGTCATTAATGGCCATACACCTTGCTTACGGTTGTTGCTAGAAGTTGCAGACAGCCCTGATGTGACAGACGCCAAAGGACAGTAAGTTTTCTTTGTGATTAGTTTTTTTTTCTTTAGCTCTGTGATTCAAATAGCATCTCAGATTTCTCTCTCTCAAAAAAAGCTTTATTTGGAATACTATATTTCCCGCACTTCTCCTTATAGAATTTGGCAGAGATTACAAAGTACACATTCAGTTGATCTAAGCCATGTGGAAAGGTTTATTTGTTAATCTTAGCCTCTACTTCCTATTTTTACCAATTCATCATAGATGCTGAGGACCAGATTCAATGAAAAGTAGCAAGTTTCTGAGATGTTTCTAAAGGGGGTCTTTTTCTTTCTAAAACATTGCTATTTCAGGGTTTACTTTGTATATTAGGCTGGTGCAGTGGAACAGAATGTCTACTTGAGGTGACACATGCATCTGAGGTGTTCCTACAAAAATTCTACTTCTCCTTAAATGACAGTTACAGAGGGAGAATAAAGTATATTTTACAAGTGAAAAAGTGAATGGTTTAATAAACTCATTTGGGATCCCTGGAACATATCAGAGTGTACATATGATTTAAAATGGTATTAGTCTTAGCTAAAAATAGAGGAATAGATGTCTTTTAGAAGAAAATGGAAGACATGTTCATCTAAATTTTGGCTTGAACAGCTTCCTCATGTCCCTTCAAGACCTTTAAGTAATTGTGCAACATTTGCAAAAGCAATGCTCTGGGTGGCTGTCATCTTGGTAACTACCAGGGACATTCATTCACAACACTTGGGTATTGTAAAGTTCCTGTTTTGCTGGAGGTGACAGTTATTGTAGGTTATTAAGAAAACAGATTGTCTTGTATGATGTTGCTCTGTAGACTCCTTACAAATGAGTTTGTTTATATTTTGGGCATGGTAGTTGGTTGCTAAACAACTGAATAATTTCATACAAAAGGTCTTCACATGAGTGTTACATAGATCAGTATGTTGAAAGATACAGGTTTGTGGGTAGGAATGGAGAGAAAAGCAGGGCTTCCTGATTTCAATGTTCCCATAAGTTAGCAGTGGCTGGTAGTATGTCATTTTAGAGCTGTGACTGGTTTGTTGTTTGATTTTTTAAATTCATTTATTCTTTTTTTTTTTTCCCTAGAACCCCGCTAATGCTTGCAGTGGCATATGGACACATTGATGCTGTTTCTTTATTACTTGAAAAAGATGCATCTGTAGATGCAGCTGATCTCCTGGGATGCACAGCTTTACATCGAGGGGTGACGTAATTTTTATGATTCTTAATTGTTTGTTTTTCTGTGACTACAACTCACTTATAAATATAGAGAATACTGTAAATGATTGGAAACATGACCAGGCACAACCAATGAGGCAGGACAGATCTGCTCTCAGTAATGCTCTGCTTTTGACTTTTTTTTACATTCACTTTAATTTATTATCTAAAGCACCTATTTGACCTTTTTTGGGTTTTTTTTTTTTTCCTAGACGCTTCACAATAAGTATCATTATTCTTATAACTGAGCACCTTAGGAACTCTGAAAATAATTTCTCTAAAAGAACTGGCCAGGAGTTATTTTCACTTATCATGGGGAGGATGGTACAAATAAGTAAGGCTTAATTTTTTTCTAGAGGCAGTGAAACCTGAGGCAGATCTAATCTTTTCTAGGGGTCAGCTGTTTCAGCCACTGTGAAGCTGATGCAAGAGGTGATATTTATACAGAACCCGATGATATCTGCAGTGAGCTGTCCAGCCCAAGTCCATAATAAAAGCTATGGCATAAAAATTCTGTTCTGTATTGTTAGCAATATCTGAACATGCCCAAGATATCAAAGCTAACCTAGCTATGATACAGAGGTCACTGATAGTAGCTGTACAGCTGTTGAAGAAGTTTTCATATTTCTGATGATATTCTTAAGACCTTTTTTTTTGTTTTACTCAGTTCATCTCTCACATTCATACATGTTTTTGAAAAGCCAGACTCAGGTTTTCTGAACCTCACCCCTTGTTCAGCTGTTTCCTTAGTCTTAAACTGCTTCTTGCCTTTGTGCCTCACTCAACAGAGTCTCTTCCACAAACTAGGAATCAATGCCTTTGAAAGCCAGCACTAAATACATTTGAGAATATCAGTTATCATAGGTACTCATGGGAGCGAAGGAACAATCGCACCCAGCCCTTTCACGTTCACAGGCTTCAGTCGTATTCCTAGGCAAGAAGCTGTATTATGTCAACCTCTTTACTCATTATTTCATTGTTACCAGGTTATGATTGGGCATGAAGAATGTGTTCAGATGCTGTTAGAGAAAGAAGTATCTATTTTATGTAAAGACGCCAGAGGCAGAACACCTCTGCACTTTGCAGCAGCTCGGGGTCACGCCACTTGGCTGAGTGAATTACTGCAGCTCGGGCTTTCAGAGGAAGACTGCAGTTTGAAAGATAATCAAGGCTACACGCCGCTGCACTGGGCTTGTTACAATGGTAAGTGTGTCCCCGTGGGCTTTTGCCAAGTCCGAACATGGCCTCTGTTGTAGGGAAGCATGACAACAAAGCAGCCTAATGCTTTTGAGAAGCTTAAAATGAAGATGCAAATTCTCTCCCATCTACTTGCTCTCTTTAGGTAGCATTTGCCGTGTTCACCGTCCAGTCCAGAAGCCAGGGAAATTCCACCAATGCTTCCCAGTATCTTTTCAGGTCATTTGCTTCCAATCACAGGAAGCCAGGGTGAAACTCTGGTTTTACTGATGTCAGTGATGAAATTCTCATTGATTTCTGCGGGGCCGGGAATGCTCCTTTAAGGTGTCACCTTCTTAGTTACTGATATGAGAGACCATGTGAATCTTCTGAACTGAACTCATTATTCTAAACTGGATAATCCGCACTTGTTGTTTAATACAAGGATAAAGCTTCCTAATACCATCATTTAAAACCATCTTTGGGGATTTAATGGTTGGGATCAATGATCTTAAAGGTCTTTTCCAACCTAGATGATTCTATGATTTGTAATTCAATATACATAGCAGCACACAAAAAAAGACTTTCCTTTTTTTTTTTTTCAGCAAGTGCTAATATTAGCCTGGATCTATCTTGCTGATGACATTAAAAAAAAAAATCACTCTATTTATAATTTTATCACGTATAAGCTTATATACACATTGTGTTCAATTTTGAACTTAGTGTTAAATTCTAATCTGCATAAGCCTACTATGAATTAAGTGAATTACTAACTTTATGCAACACTGTGAAATGTCTGATCTCTTGCAGGTCATGAAAACTGCATAGAGGTACTATTGGAACAAAAATGTTTCCGCACATTCTGTGGTAATAGCTTCTCTCCATTGCACTGTGCTGTGTAAGTAGAAATCTCCAGTGACAAATGCTTTGGGATATGTCTGGAAAAAGGAGCAGTATGAAAAGAAAGTGCTTTTTTTGCTTTATTTTGTTTTTAGAGTATTTGCATGAGCAAATAATTTTAAAGCTAGTGATAAAATTGTGTTTATACTTCTGCTGAGAAAGTGGCAGAATAAAGAGTATTTTTGCATAAATTTCATACATTTAGGCTATTTGATGCAATTCTGACTTGTAATTAAATAGCTGCATTTCTGCTCCCTTTCTAGTTTCTTTTCCCTTGCTTACAACTACAGACCTATTGCCTTTTCTTCACACAGGCTGGAACTTCATAGCTCTTCCATTCTTAGGCCGTGACCTGGGCGATAGTGCCTTGGTCCGTGTAAGTATCAGCTTTTGAGTTTCCTTTGAAACCCAATGGCTGAAAGTTAAGAAATCTGTCAGAATCAAGATGATTCCTTTTTAGCAATAGGAGTAAAGTGTTAGTGAAGGAAGGATTTGAAACAACAACCTATGTCATGCTAGAATGGTGTTCTGTGCAGGCTGTATTTTTAACAAGACATCCTTAGCTAAGTGTTTTTCAGACTGATTTTCTTCATGGTCTTTTTTTTCCTTTTGGGATAATCTCTCTCATGAAGGCTTGATACTTCTTACCCAGATAAAAGGATTGATCAGTTATAAAGGCAGACTGTATATCCAAAGTTCTCATATTACTTATGAACAGCAAAAAGGTGGTTGCTATTATGAGTTAATCATTTTCTGTGTATGTATTTTATACATATTCCTTATTCAAATAAAGCAGTAAGTTTTCATAAGGGAAGAATCATAACAGAGCAATTATAATTTTTCATGACATAATTTCAAATGCATTTTTTTTTAAAAAGAGAGATTATTTTAGTTTGTAAGACCAAACATGCTTATTAAAACATGTAAGCCATCAGAAGAGTAAGGATTTAAACGCCAAAAAACAAACACAAACCTTCCCAATTTCTGCCAACAATTAGAATGAGTGTATTCTATGCTGTGTTCTGCTAGAAGACTGAATATCTTCCAGAATGAATGACAAGAAGTACTATTGTGTAGGCTTCCCTTCTACAGTCCATATCACTGGAAAGTAGAAAAGTAGTTTGTCATGAAACAGACTTTGAAGTTATAAACACGCCGGTATATTAGAGAAATGAAAGCATACATAAAGCATTGGTTTACTCTGCCTAAATAATTTGTGGCTGAAACGTAATACTTGAAGTGTGAATTTCTAGTGGTAGCCTTGAATATTTTATTTTTTCAATATTTATATTCATCTAAATTAGTATGTAATTCTCAAACCTATTAAAAATTTGTGCAACGTTAAAATGCATGCAAATTTAAAATGAAAACTCTTGTTAAAGTGGTGTGGGTGTGTGTTAGCTATGCTATGTGTACTCTTACTAAGCACTGTTCATTTTCATAATAAAATGAGACAAATTAACTATAACCAGAAAGATTATTAATTGAATACATCCATAAAGGAAAAGTATTTAATATGTGAGTTGGAAGAGATGGGGGCTTCAGTATGTAAAACATTACAATAAAGCTTTCTATATGTAGGAATCTATGACCGTGTGCTTTCCACATCCAGGATTGTTTGACATATAGACTAAAGAATTTTAAGGCATTAAGGTTTTAATCCTAGCTTTATGCTGCTACCTTTGCACGTAGTGAATTGCAGGATCAGCTTTGCTTTAGAGACTGAAATTCATAGTAGCAGGTGCAGTTTAGTTAAATGGAGAGATGATGAATATCCAGAAATGTGACTGAAAGCATTACAGCAAAGGGATGTTAGCATAACTTGGGAATAACCAGTAAGAAATATTAATGGGAATTGAAGTAAATTAATATTGGAAAGTGGGAAAAGATGTAGACATTTTTTACCTTTTTGAAAATGTCTTGTCTTTGTCAGAATCAATGATCATGAAAACTGTGCGTCACTGCTCATCAGCGCCATCGATGCCAGCATTGTCAATTGCAAAGATGACAAAGGAAGGTAATAGCTTCTTAAAGACATTGCATTTCATCTTCATGAATCCATTTAGTATTTTCCATAATTCTGGAACTAATCCTTATCTGATCTGGTTGAGCTAAGGCTTGTCACACTGACTCTTTCAGAGAGCAGTTTACCCTGCAACAGGGTTAAATGGTAGCTCGCTTGAAGCAAGGATACTATGAAGCATTCAATTTCATAGTACATATGAAAGGAAATATTAAAAAAATTAGTATTTTGTTTCTTTAGAAAAGCTATGACTATAGGCTGTTCCCTGAACCAGATTTCTTTGTTAAATATTTAAACACGTTTATCTATGCTAAATGGAGAGATACCACGTACACATAGAAAAGTATTTCTTTAAAAGTTTTGTTACGTTAACATTCTCAGGGCACACAACTTAAAACATCTGTGCAGCAAAGTAATACTGATATGGCAAGAGATTTGCATTCAGTCATGAATCTGTCATTAATCTGCCATGTTGATCATCTCCTCACTATATTTTTGTAATTTAAAATTAATTAATATTCATTGTTTTTCTTAATTAAAACAAATTCAAGACCTTCAGTAATGGTGCTTATTCCTGTAAGGGTAAGACCACCTCACCCTTAGTGATAAGCAAAACCTGAAGTAACACTATGAGATGGGTTGTGTACCAACTGTCTTTCATCCCTATTAGTCACACTTCAGTCCCAAAATGCCACAGGGAGACAGCAAATGAATTCTAGTGTCTCAGTCTTGTGGAAACTGGTAATCTTCAAAGTGGATAGAATTGCTTCTGTCTTTTGTAGTAATAATGTTATGGTAGCTTGTTGCTGCAGTATTTTTTACTATAACATAAAGTACTTTAGGGTTTTTTTTTAATAATATATCTGTTCTTTTGTGGTAGTTCTTCCTGTATTAAGCTAATTGTTGAACAAAATAAAATCAGATGAATAAGAATAAGGGATTGTACTGCTTTTCATACTACTCAGCATGCTTATTAAAATAAATATGCTGCTATGAGATTCTCCACAACATCATATCTACCTTCTGCTTAGCTTTCTTTAAAGTTAATATTGTACCAGGACACAGACTGTGAATATTATTTAGCTTACTTCAGATGCTACTACTATCATGTCCCCCCAGTGATAACTCAAAATTTTGTTGAAGAAAAACAAAAAATTAAAAATGTTTTGCACTTTCATGTTCTTGGGAAGGTAAGTAAACAGGAATATTGTCAATCTTTAGCAACAGCTGTGGTCGTGTTACTTTCCTCACAGAACACCCCTCCATGCAGCAGCCTTTGCCGATCACGTGGAGTGCCTCCAGCTCCTCCTGAGTCACAGCGCGCAAGTGAACGCTGCAGATCACGCAGGGAAAACACCTCTCATGATGGCAGCTCAAAACGGTCATGTAGGGGCCGTAGGTAAGTACTAGGCTCTGCTTGTCTTGAAGGGTGAGTGCTGCTTCAGTTGCTACCTCAAATAGGTGATTTTTTATTTATTCCCCCCCCGTGGAAACTAAGGAAGAAAAATAAATTGTGTTGAGTGTCTATAAGAAACTAACTACATTTGTAAAAAAATTTTTTTTCACAGTCATTGTATTTCAGCAGTTTTGGTGAATGTTTGCACTAATAAACTTGAGTATTGCATCCTCCTAAGAACACACTGCAAAGAGAATGAAGGGAGTAGTAATTGTGTTCTCCTGTTTACCTCCTTGATTTTATGGAGCAGTAAAACTGCATATGTGAAAGACTGCATAAACTTTTTTTCCGCTCTGTTATAGGAAGTCCTGTTCTTCAAATGCCAGCTTTCAGCAACTGCTTTTCCAGGCTAGACTATGTACTACAGACATACAGATTAGGGTCATACTGGCTTAACAGAATTCCCTGCTCTCTAGCTTCAGTGGCACAGACTGCAGCCTAAATTCTTTATAACCGCTTAGTCCTCGCAAAGCAGGATCCAGAGTTGCTCTCAGGAGACGATGATTCAGGCAGAACTTGCTGATCTGCAAATGGGGAAGTTCAGAAATAAATAAAGATGAATATACATTTGATAGTTTGAGACACAGTGAATGAGCTGTTAGCTCTGCCTTTGCTTGCTGATGAACTGCACAAGATTAGTCTGTTCTCATTCATTATTTTCACTTCATGTTCATAGGGCTTACATCATGTAAAGGCTTAATTGATTAGCATGTTTGTACACGTTGATTGAAATAGTAAGTTTTTTCCTCTGTTTTTACATGTTTGTCTGCCCATTGGGATCATTTGTTAATTTCTGTACTTCAGACTTTTTGGTGAACATTGCCAAGGCTGACCTGACATTAAAAGATAAGGAGTTAAATACGTCTTTGCACTTGGCTAGCAGTAAAGTAAGTTGAAGACCTCTGTATGCTTCTACTCTTATCACAGTCTATATGCGTGTGTTTGTGTGTGTGTTTTTGCTCCTAAAATTCTTTTCTGCAATGGAAATGTGGTGGTCAAACTTCTGGGGAGGAAGGGAACATTGTTCCAAGCTTCTTCTCAAGTCTGTTTCAAAGTTTTGGAAATTGAGAAATAGAGATACCTCACGACAGCTGAAACACAGGGAAGGGAAACTAAGAGAAAGAATCTCTTTTAAGATCTTACCAAATAATTTCACTGTAAAATAGCTTAACATAAATTCAGTGGCAAAGTAAAAAAAAAAAAAAACAACTTGCTTTCTTCTTATTCTCCAATTTCTGTGGAAGGAACCCCAAAGTTTCCCTTAACAGAGTAGCAGTAAATCCAGAGGCATTGATTACATTGGTGGTGGGGTCTTTTCCCACCCTTTCTTCCCCTTAATTCCAATTGCTACTGCTGTTTCTTCAAGAAAAAATGCCCATGGGATTCTCTCTCCTGGGTCTTTTCTTTTGCTCCTATCCACAGATTGAATTCCAGTGTGACAGTATGACTCCAGTTTCTGCAGACACAATGAGCCTTACAGAATTCTCGAGGTTCTTCAGGCAGCTGTTCACCTGCCAGAGCTGTAGGCTTGGCATCTGTGACTTGCTGTGCTGAAACGGTATCAGAAATAAGGCTGGGATCTGTATTATCTCCAAAGTGTCATTGTTAGAGCTCTCACACTGAGGGGATTTTGAAGTAGCATGTTAATAATGCAGAAAGGCATTTAAAGACCCAGAAAATACAGTATTCATTCCTAAGATTAAACGATCTCTTTCTGTGTTACTATGTAGTTCTGATAAATCATCCATTGAATGCCCTCTCAAGAGAAGTAGTGGTCTTCTCTGAAAGCTGAGGAGGTGAATTCATATATAACAAATGGAGGTCTGAAAGGCAGGTGAATGTCTACATTTCTAAATGTGCTAAAGCATCCTAGCAGTAGCGGTTCCTAAATAGTATTTTAAGGCTCTGACAATTCACCCCCTACCCATCCTTATAAACTGAGTAGTGTGTTTTGTATTTCAAATAGAGTTATTAAATTCAGTTTTATATGTAACTTCTCTTTTGCCTCAATTTCAAAATCCTCAGCAAATTAACACTGTTTGGGTTTTTTCCTAACTACAGGGTCATGAAAAATGTGCCTTGTTAATACTTGACAAGATACAAGAACAGAGCCTTATTAATGCAAAAAACAATGCATTGCAGACGTAAGTATAGCACGATACTCTCAAGTTCAGTTGACTTACTAGAAGATTCCAATTTAGCATATCAAATTCATATCTCAGTTTTATTCATAGAACGGAAAAAAAAAATAGCTACTTTCTGATTTTTTGAAGTGCTTGCCCTTGAAAAGATCAGATTTGCATTGCACTTTTAATTTTGATTCCTTTGATGCCAATTCTATACATGGTCTCATGGAAAAATTATATGAGGTCGCTTACTTGAAGACTGTATCAAAATGTCTATTGACCATGTGAATGTGTAAGTGTGCATCTGGCATTTCCTAGCTTTTTGAGCTTCACCTTAAATCTAAATAATTTCTTTAGACTTCAGGTGATACAGTGAATTTTCAGACGGTTTTTTAGGTGGTATTTTATGTGCGACTCCTGTCCGTACCATACAATATCAGCAGAGTTAGAACCATTGATATACGTGCTCCAGCTGCAACTGTTGACTAGTATGGGGGAATCCCACAGTAGAAGATTGAACCGCAAGTTCAGGTGGTGGATCACCTCATGCTTGCAGAGGAATTCATTCTGTCTTAGCCCTATTTTCCCCACTTCCAACGTGAAATTGGTTTTCTTGTCCCACTAGTTGTCCCTAAACAGGAGCATTGGCTGTTGGCCCAGGAAAGGAGCAAACCAGTGGTTCTTTTGAGTTTCCGTCTGCTCTGCAGTAACAGATATTGGCAATTGAGTGTTGAAGGCTAAAAAGGAAATAGAATGATTTTGAACAGGCTGTAGTGTTCAGAATTAAGGATGGAACAAAGGCATCTCTTCAGTCTTAGATTCATTGTCCTTTTAAATATCAATTGTGTGCTGCAAAAAGTGGAAAAATTAGAGCTTTTAAAAGAAAGCTTGTAGACTGGGAAGTATTAAGCAATCTTTGTGTATGTAAAGGTAATTATATTTGTTTTGCACGTATGTTTTGTAGATGTGGAACATAAGGATTATTTTAAAGGCTGTAATATAATGTCTACAGTGTAATTATAATGATCCAGAGAAGGAAAACATTCTCGTTCTGATGCTAGGTATGCTTTAAGCATTACCTAATTTTTTAGATAGTCAATTTTAAACTGAATTTGACCTTAGCTGTTGTGTTTTTGTAGACCTCTCCATATTGCTGCACGAAATGGCTTAAAGATGGTGGTCGAAGAGTTGCTGGCCAAAGGTGCATGTGTCCTAGCAGTAGATGAAAATGGTAAGTAAATAATACACTTAGACAACTTTCAGTAGGACCCAACGGGTAACTTTACAACAGATCGAAGGAATAGGCTTAAAAGCTGATGGTAGACATCAGTGATGCTTTTATCCTTCCAAGAACAGACAATGAGCTGTGTGAGTACCTATTAAAAAAAAATAAAAACCAAAGCCAACTATTTATTTTTCTTTAATATAAAAATGTATTCTAAACATCACAGCAGTCCCTTTTACTGTTCATTTTGCATGTACTGTCAACAGCTAGTCTTTTTTAATGCTTGAGTGCAGTGGTAACTTGAATTTCCTAAACATGCAAGTGGCACCGGATAATTCTGACGCCTTGCAGAAGAATTAAGGATTATGCATTCAATCAGCGCATGTTTTAATGGGTAGGAAGAAAACCATCAACATATGTCTGAGTGTGTCCTAGTTCATTCTGAGATCAAAGCTTGTGCTTACCAATTGTCTGACCTCATCCAAGATGCAAGTAAATTACTGTTGCCTTGTAAAATGTATCATTAGTAAATACATCTGATAATTTTGTTCCTGATCTCAGTGAAGTCCTTCCCTAAACATTATAAAGCCCATAGAGGTCTGTGCCTTCTATAATTAATGTTTTCAAAAATGTCTTCCTTAAATAAGCTAGCCTTTCTTACAATACTGACTTCATGGCATTAATGTAACAATTTGATACCTCCATCTTCCCATATTTGTAAAGTAACAATAATAATACTCACCTGTCATTGCAACACATTTGAGATCTTTCTCAAGAGAAAGAAATGAGTGGTGAGTATTTACTATTCACCAAATGATACCTAGATATACTTGCATGAATTAATTCCACTGAAGTCATCTGGCCCTAGGCTCATTTTAGAGATAGGAGACAGAAAAATGAACCAGATTAGCTTCTAACCAGTTTTTGCCGTTAAAATTGTACATACAGATCCAGCTACTTTGTATGCATACAATAAATGAAAATTAACTTTAAATTTTATACACATTTAATTTTTCAAGGAACAATTGCACGCACAGTTTAAAAGAGAGAAATTTAAGGATGAGCTTAGTAGAAGTACAGTCCTAAAGAATATTCACATTTGGAACTCAGTGGAGGAAATTGCATTTAGGGTGTGCATTCACTACAGTCAGTGCTTTCATGTGTGTCGTTGGCTACAAAACACTCATCTGCACTCCAGCCATTCTTGGCGTACTTGAAGCAGTAGGAAATCTGTAGTGGTCATTGCCCCAGATAACTATTGCTGCAGCACGTAAGATTTAGCCATCTGCAAAAGAATTTATTTTCTCTTAACATGAAGGAGGATTTCTTGGGAAGTGCTGGAGTGCTACACAGCAGCCTGCAAAACATCTAGGTAGCAAGTGCAGTTGGCATTCTGGTTTCCAAGATTTGTGTATGTGAAGAGCTGTTTTAAGGGCAGCGCTTGGGAAGGAGCCACATTAAACTGCAGTGAAGACAAACTTCTAATACCTCCCTAGTTCTAGGTTTTACTGACATCCCGTAGAATATTAACTTTGCATTTAAAGTGTATGCCATGCTTTCTGAATACAGTCCTTATTCTTCTAACATCATGTAAATTTGGGTAACTAAACACTCATGTAGTCATACCTGCTGTACATGTACCATGTGCACTGGTCTAATTCTTTTCTCATTTAATTCCTAAACAAACTGCTTCCTGAGCTGAGTAGATACTCAACTGATCAGTTAAAATCATTCGCTTAGTACTTCAAAATATTTTTCAACTAATATCTTTTATGCTCTAATGAAAGGTTGTTCTCAGAATGAGACTTGTTCATGCGCACGGAAACCGAAGCCGGTTTCCGTTCCTGTTGCCGTTCTCCCCACGTTCTGTATTCTCCTGCTGTCTGTGCTGTAGAACTGTGTTTAGCAAGTGCTTTTATTCATATTGTGAAGTCTGTTTGCTGCCTGATTTTCAAGACATAGTGCTTGTTGTGGTCACAGTGATTTCAGTACTCCAGAAAGTGTGTATTTTCCCAGCATGCCTAATTTAAAATAAGTAACGTACCCCTGTTGCCTGGCATGATTGTACCTGAGCATACATCTCCTGCTTACGATGTCATCTAGAGATGTATATGAGGAATGCTCAGTGCCATTCTCAGTACCCTTAGTACTAACCATTGCCTTGTCTGCGTTTGTGCCCAGGTCATACGCCAGCCCTGGCTTGCGCTCCTAACAAAGACGTGGCTGACTGCCTGGCACTCATTTTGGCTACCATGATGCCTTTTTCTCCTTCCAGTTCAGTGACGGCTTTCAACTTCATTTGTTTTAAAAAAGACAATTTGGGCAGGACACATCTCTGCGATGGCTCCAGTATGGGTAGCATTAACTCTTACAATAAGCCCTTGAGTAACAACATAGGAACAGAGGATGGGTACAATGAAAATGATTCGGATTCGGAAACATTTTGACTTTTCGGTATTCCACAATTTTTGTTCATGATTATTTCATTTCAGCTTTATTTTTATCTTTTTAAACAGCTTAAATCCCAAGGCTTTATTCTTAACCACTATTCTTGATAAGTAGGTATTGAAAGATTTCTAGCGTTGATGAGAATCATCAAGCCTTTAAGTAACAAAGTTAGAGAGATTTACTGGAACATATTCCCATTAGTGTTCTACAGCTTTTCAGCTTCCTGTTTTCTTTAGGTCCTAAGTGCCCCTGTGGAAAGTCTCTACCTCTTATTTTAAGTAGAAAAAGAGAAAATGCCTTTTTTCTTTTTGACAGCACAAATAAACAGGGGACTGTTTGTAAAAAGTCCTTACATGTTTTAACTGTACCTTTAGTACACAAACGTATTTCCAGTGTAGCCTCCATGGATTCAAGCATTACTCCTTTCCTATGTTTGTCTGTTTCCTGCTTCCAGGGGCTCTGATAATTGGAATGGGTTTTTTTGTTTTGTTTTTTTTTTTACACAAACCAAAGTAAAGCTGTAAATCTTAAAACTGCCTGTATTACTTTTCTACAGGAAATTAAACCTTTTACATTCTGTGTGTATTAAAAATACAATATTAAATAAAGCACTTAAATATACAGAAGGCACTTTTTACAGTTCTTAGTTGCAGGACACAATTAGAAGAATATAGTTATGACCTCTCAAGGCCAAATTCTACTTGTCTCACCATATTTTCCCGCAGACATTAGTGGAACCACTTGTGTAAAATGAGAATCGCTTGGCCCTTAATTTTTTTCAATTCAGCACAAACATGTATGGTTTATTTGCACTACAGAATTAGGGTCATTAGATGTTTCTGTCACCTGAGCCATTAACCAGAAATCTAGTACCACAAAAAAAAAAGGTGTAGACAAAGGTGTGTCTAAAAGTTTATAATGACTTGCCAACATAAATGGCTTTTTTTTTTCCTTTTCTATTCTTAAATAACTTATTTTTACTGTAAACAGTATTAAATTTTAAAGTCCTTTTGCCAGTGTTTGGATGAACAGAGCAAAGGTAAAGCAATGAAAGCGTAACACCAAAAGTAGAAATACCAAACACCGGAAAACATAGAAGCATACTGTGCAGGGGATCGGAGATATGTGCTAAAAAAGCCTGTTGTCACCAGCTTTTAAAGCAATGTCAACTTTGTGAATATGTTTACTCCTTCTGCCAAAGTTTCTAGGTCAAATGGACCACGACCCTCCTCTGCAACAGATGTACAAAAGGAAGAATGAGACTTTGTAAACAAAACCAAAACTAATAGATAAACAAAAAGCTATCACGAACTAACCAGCTGTAACAAGAGGACCAAAATGCTTCAGTAATTAAATGGAAGACTTTGCTACTTATATTTTTTCTTCAAATGTGAACGACATAGTGAAGTAGTTTTTCTAAAACCATGAAAACATACATTTTTGAGGTAATGAGTAGTCTTGAGTGAATTTTACAGTTTATGACACAAGTTTCAAGTTGACATTTGTAACTGATGATGTGTTGACCACAGGTTTTGGTTTTTTTCCAGACTAAAGAATATGTTCATATACTTTTAATGTAAATGCTTTTATATTTATTTGAAATGAAACAAATGCCCAGGAAAAAGAACTATGGCTTGCTCTCCTAGTTAGCATTTGTACTTGCTGTTTGGCATGATGTGAAATGAAATGTGAATCTAGGCCTGAGTAGAGCAAGGAAGGGCTGACGCACTTTGGGAGAGAGCCCATCTTCATGTATGGAATGCAAAGATGAAGTCCACAGGCTAGACTGGTAAAAAGCAGAAAACAAATCACCTTCCCTCATTTAAAAACATAAGAAAGGGATCCTACCCCTTGCTAGCTAAGTGAGAGAACACTGCACAGCCTCAGTGAAGAGGGGAAGAAGCAGCACAGCATGGAGTCGAGGTGTTCGAGTCCCTGGGGTTCATGCTCAGGCTGTCTGCTGGCCGACATCTGTGCTGGGAGGATCAGATGAGCTTCCTCAGTGCTTGCTTTCAGCAGGGGAAATGAAAAGCAAGGATTTTTATTTTAGTTCAGTTTAGAGCCATGTTCCACTGAATTGTCAAAAATCTGTTAGCAGATTCCAGTTCTTCAATTAGAAAAAATATTTATATCTGGAGTTTGTTTTGCCTTGCTAAAATGAAATATCATTTCCTTGAATGTCAACAAATTTCCAAAGTTTACAACAAACAATGACAGGGGATAGTGTCTAGAGTTGAGGGAAAAGAAAGGTTCACCTTTATACTTTCTGCTGTAGAATGACAGAGCACCTGAAACCATGGCTTTCTTCTCAGAAATAGCACAGAATAACATTTTTATGATTTATTTTTCTCAATTTTTTTTGCCTTTGAAAGTTGCAGAATAGCAATAGCCACCTTACTTTAAGCACTGAAAATAAGAGATCACTTGTTAAAGTTTTCAGTGATGTCTGATCAGAAATGAATAGAAATCCCAAATGTTGCCCTTTTTATTTTTTGTTTGTTTTGTTTTATGTGGAATGGTGGCTTTGAAAGCAGCTAGACAAATGGGAAATGGCTGCCACCTAACAGCAGGGTCAGCTTTTTAATCTTACTTTAACCCAAGATATAAGTAGGCTTCTCAGCAGGATTAGTTGTCTCACCCCAACATACAGAAAGTTATGCTCTCCTACGTGAAGTTACTTCATGAGGAGAAAACCAATCCTCTTTAGAAAGAGTATGTTGTATTATTTTAAGCAGCCATTTAAAAATATATCACTATTTTCACTTGCTCCCATACAGAGTTACTGAAAATATTTATGTGTATTTGCAAGACCTTGTAACTCTGGTAGTTACCTAGTGCAGCAACCGCTGCCTCTTAATGATGTATATATACAACATTATAGAAGCATAGGTGATTACTGAATGAATTTGATCCTTTTAGGAGCCAAATATAAACTTTACCGATTAAAATTTTCCGTAAACTAACAATGATGTAAGTACTTAATAATCCAAAAATCATAGAAACAGTGATTTGTTAGCATCGTTAAGGGCATTCTGAAAGTCATGTTTTGAGTGTGCCGTATTTAGGAGAAAAACTGTCATGAACAAGACGCTTGGAAGTACTCAGTACTGGCCTACCCCACATCTCACGGGAGTTACCAGAATCCCTGGTTTTGTTTGCTAGTACGTGAATCTGTAGTATAGTTTACCACGTGTAGAAAGAAATTTATAATTTAGGGCAGGTATTTAAGCATGGGAATAATTTTACTCTTGTAAATAATCACCTTGCCTTTCCGTGGACTTCATACAAGAGTAGAGTTAATCACACAGAATTGTTGCACTTAACCCTGGATCCTGCAATTTACAGTCCGTGGACGACTTCTGTGTCTGCACCAAGCAAAGGGGAGCTTGGGGAGGGGCAGCACCTGCCTGCGTGCAGCAGCAGGATCGTTTCAGCCGCTATCAAAACCACAGCTGCAGGTGGAATCCATAGCAGGATGGGGTCCTGAGTCTCTCTCATAAATACTGAGTTACAACCTCCAGACTGCCTGAAATTGCTGTGAAATAGCTCAGGGGATTTCTGTTCATTGCTACTAAAAGGGCACCGCGATGTGTTTGGTACTTCTCTGCAGTAAACAGCTGCCAGGTTATTGAATTAGAACAAACACATGAAATGAATTGTTGATCCATTGTACTGTTGAGAAACTTGGTTATGTATCTTGAGGATGATTTAAAAAGAAATTGTGATTTTTATTCTTAGTCATGTAAGAAATATTAGAGTGCCTTTTTATATTTGTGTATTATGGAAATGTTTTGTGAAACTTGTCTCTTCCCCCCCCCCCCTTCATTTGAGTGTTATAAAAGCAATATATTACCAGTAAATTTTAATTTCAGACCTTCTTTGAATGTATAGAAAGTGTTTCTTCTTTTCGTATGTTCTACCTGCATTGAAATGAAAATTAATATGCTAAATTTCTATAGGAATAATGTATAATTTTTGCAGTGCTGAAAATGCTTTCTTATTACACGAAAAGTAAACCTTAGGTCAGTGTTATAGGAAAGGATGTTTTAAACTAGTGACAATCTGAGTGTGTGTATAAAATGTAATTTTATGCGTTTCTTATGCAGTGATCTACATATTAAAGCCAATATCTTATGTTTTGTAGGTTTTGTCTTCTATTTTATGCTTTAGCATGTGCAATATATCTTTACAAACCATGGTGATACGAATCTGGTGCCAGTGTTATATTTTGCATAACATTTGTAATAAACGATATAAAATATTGTTTGATGGTTTCAGTGGGGTTTTGTCAGTAATGTTTGCTTTTGTAAATTGAAGTTTAAGGACTTGGGTAAATGTCACATATGAAATGAGGAAAAAGACTTAATTCGGTGAATGACTTGGAATTGAACCTGAATCTTCTCAAGCACAGTTGAGTAACTTTTTCAACTACTGAATGCTGTATTAATGTAATGAAGAACCCGAACTGTAAACTACTCTTGCAATGCATTCAGATGGTTATTTTTACAAATAAAAATGGTACAAATACTGTTGGATAACTGAGTAAATTTATTTCTTTTAAAGGGGGAAAGGCAGTGAGAAAATGAAAATGCAACTCTACATGTTTCTCCTCTGTACTTCCTTCAGATGTAACTACCTCTTGTCTTAGCCAGCTGATCTGAGTAGTGCTTCCTCTGTAGATTGGGAAAAAAAAACCCAAACAAACAAAACGCAAAACAACAAGACACATAACTTTTTTTTTTTTTTTTTTTTTGGTCGGTTACTAAGTGTTTTGTTATTTTTCAGCGACGGGCCAACGGCACCAGCAATCCGGGTGCGCCGTGCATCGGCTTTGAGCAGCAGCCCCACGGCGACAAAAACCCGGTCGAGTGCCTAAAGATAGTGCACGAGACTCAGTTGTTACAAGTGCTTAATTAAAGGAAACAAAACACATCAAAACCCTCCGCTCTCGTCACGTCTTCTACGTGTTGAGTGCTGTGAAGCTTTATGGATGTTTTGACTAAGCTGCTGCCAGGCCGGGGCCCTTCGGCACACCTGCCCGGGGGACCGGGGAGGTTATTTTCGGCAGCGAGGCCCGGCCCCCGGCCCTGCCTCTCGCTGGGCATCGGGCGAGGCTCTGCCCCGGCTCCTGTCTGCACCCCCAGCCCTTGCCACCGGCGGCCGAATCAGCGCCTCCGGGCACTTTGGTCTCCGCAAACGGCACCGAGAAGGCGCCGCCTGCAGCCGGGGGCGAGGGAGAGCGAGCTGCTCACGGTGCCCGGCCTTCAAGCAGCCGCTCCCCGCGGCGGCCGGACGCGGCAAACTGGCGTACGGCAGGGGCAAGGCGATGACTTGACCTCCCTATCATGGCGGACACGCTCGGCCCCGCTGGCCGGGGGAAGCCCAGAGGCAGGTCGGCTTCCCGACCTCCCCGTAATGGCTCCTAGGTCCGCGACATGGCGGACGGACCCTCCCCGGCCCGGGGGGCGGTGGCCAGCCAAGCGCCGGACCTTCCCAACATGGCGGCCGCGCTGCCGTCGGCCGCGGCCAGGTTGTGGCGCCAGCCCGCCCGCTCCGCCTCTCGGGTGGTGTCGCGCCCCGCCCCGCCCCGCCGTGCCTCTGTGCGCGGAGAGCCCGCGGGGCGGCAAGGGCTCTGCTCCGCACCTCTGCGCGGCGGGGCACGATGGGGCGGGCGGGCCGCCGGCTGCCCGCTTTGGCGGCACTCTTCTACGGGGCTCTGGCGGCGCTGGTGCTGCTTGGGGTGCGGGACGTGCTGTTCCTCTACGAGGAGAACCGGTGCAGCATGACTTACATGTACGAGTACCCCGAGTACCTGGTGAGTGGGGCGGCGCGACGCGCTGAGGGAGCGGGCGGCGGCGTAACAGGTGGGAGCCGGACGCTCCCAGGGGCCGCCGCTGGGCGGGGGGCGGTGGCCTCTCGCCTCTTGCCGCTCGGCGGCCGCTGGGGCGTCGCCGCCCGCATCGCCGCGGCCGGGGGCCGGGAGCGGTTTATCTGAGGCGCAGCCCTCGGCCCTCCCGTGGCTTCCCTCCCCTCCTACAGGGCAAGGGACGCGGCCCCGGACACGCTTAGCCGCGGGAGGGCCACCGCACAGGCGGCTCCCGGCTGCTCCCGTAACTTTGGGGTTGCCTCACTTGCCGCTTCCTGAGGCGGCCTCCGCAGAGCGGAGAGCTGCGAGGGGCAGAAGGAGCTTGGGCTGCTCGGGGGGATCGGTGTTACTGGGCAGAACGCGCTGCTTTGGCTGCATCTTGTAGTGGCGCACCTTGGAGAGCTACAGAAGGGAAAAGCTTATCTGCCTGTAAAGCAGCGAGGTGTTCCGTGCTGCCTGCCACCTGTGCAAAAGAAAATGAACAGAAAAGCTTCCAGTATTCTGACCTGTCAATGCCTGTAGTTACCTGTAGCCCTGGTAAAACCGGTCAAAAGCTCGGCCAGGCTTTTGCAAGAGAAGAGGCTGGGCCAGGTCGTCTGACAGCAAAATCACAGCACTATTAGTGACTGGGAGCTCAAGTCTTGTACTTCCTGGTCCTTTCTGTGGCTTTGCAGAGCGTGCAGCAACGAATGTGGCAAAGGAAGTGTGTAACATATTCTAATATTAGGGAACTTGTGAATCTCTCTGAAGTCCATCTCACTTTACTAAAAAAGCCTTTTAGAAACCTCCTTGAAAACCTAGGATCAGTTTGAGAGAGAGATCTGCTGACAGAACTGTTGCTTTCCAGATTTGGTATTATGGCTTAATAGTGGGACGATGTAAATATGTGAGTATATGGTAGGTTCACCACTAACACTGCCTGGAGTTGTAAACAATTTCGCTTAATAGTAGTTCTTACTACAGGATTTCCTGTCCTATTAAAAGCACCCCAAAGCATAATGGCTTAGTTGGCTCCTAAACGTTCATTTAGCATTATCTAGGAGATACATTTTTTTTCCAACACAGATTGAAGTATTCTAAATAATAGTCTGTTCTGAAGTAGGTCGCAAGCTGTCTTGCATAGTAAAGAAGATCTTAAAGCAAAACCTTAGTACCTAAACTGTTAATGAAGCAGAAAGTTAATTTTTGGATCTACTAACCTTTGTTTGCTACCATTGGCGTAGTTGTGTTAGCTTGCAAAAGAGAACCTGTGTAATGTTATCGGTAGTTGCCTGAAATTCTCATCTGCCATCCCATATCTTTCCTGCTTGCTCATTCTGTCAGGGCTTAAATTCTAAGCATCTTTAGGCAAGTGCTGTGCTGCTAAGAGATGCAGGGCTTAACGGTAAGCACTAGTTCCATGCCAGAGATGCAAGTCACAGCTGCCTGCGTTGCCTCTCAGAATTTCTGTTCTTCGAGCAATCACTTTTACTGAGTGGAAAACAGTACTTTTTGGGAGGGGGGAGAAATTACAAATGTCTCTGGGTTTGCTGAGATATTATACTTTTTGAGTACCTCTTTATTGTTGATGAGGTTAAGTTTTTACATCTTGGTGATGCTGGCATTGGTAGAAAACCACAAGGCAGGAATTTCAGGTGAAAGGCTCCTGTCCTCCCTTCCAGACTGGGAATCACATTCCAAAACAAATAATTATTTGAGCAATTAAAAATATGAAGTTTTCTTTCCTTTGTGTCTAATAGTGTGGGTTATCTCACAGTCAAGCTAATACTAAGTAATGGAATCAGTTTGGCTTTTTTTTTTTCTTTTTTGTCCTTTTTTTTCCCTGTAAGTTGTAGAATTGCAGTATTTGAATCTAACCTGCCCTTGTCCTGTTCAGAAGTTAGTAATGAGGACATTTTCACATAAGCCTAGTTTCTTTGGGAGCCAGGATGGAAAATGAAGCCTCCATTGACATTGTGAAAAGGGACTGTAGCTTATTACAACCAATTACATAATCAATGTCTTGGGAATTCAAGATCTAAAACCACTGTCATGGAACATGTGCACCTGTTTTCCTTTGGAGTTATGTGCTGCCATTTTGTTATGGTATTTGAGCGTTAGGATTTACTGAGAAAGAGCCCAGTATTTTGCTGGTACATTTCGGATGGATTGTAGGTTTTTTTCAATGTTGACCCAAAGAAGGGCAGCTCATTAATTTTATGTTTTGTAAAAGTTTTTGAAAAGCCAATAAACCATTTCACTGTGGAAGAACAGTTGATTTGATCCATCAGGAAGTCATATAAACGTGTCTTGATGGCACTTTTAGGTTAGTGATTAATTTAAGCTTTTTCCACAGCAATTTGAAAGCCTTTGAAAAAGGAGCAGTAGAAAGGAATGAGAAAGGGACAGAGAGATCAGTGAAGTTGGAAGGGAGAGATGATGGAGAAAAGGGAAAGAACATTGAAAGGATGATCTGAAGACATAAGCCCTGAACAAAGTTAAACCTTTTTTGTTTGCACTGAAGGAATTAAACACTCTCTGTAATATGTGTATTTTGATATAATGTATTATATTACACAAATGTTATATATATACTAGAATATACATTTTAAATATATGTATATCTCAAACATCGTAAGAAGGGTTTGCAAATAGCTAATATGGCAAACAATTTGAAGGCTAAGGGAGATAGGAAATAGTCCTTAGCAGAGAAGAACAGGGGAAAGGAAAGAGTGTGTGTGGGCAGGGAATTAAAGCTAAATCACCTTTACTGTAGATGCAGTTGAGAGAAACAACTTAAGTATCTGAAATAGAGATGCTTCTATTTTGAGAAAGCAATTAAGACAGAATTTAGAGAAGAGTTTTGATCCCAAACTGTCTAGTTTTGACCTTATTCTGTAAAATAAAGTGTTTCCTTAAAATAAAAATTACACTTTAAGAAATTTAATTTTTAATTATCTTTTTTGTCTCTAAATTGTCATAACCTAAGTAATCAAATGCTAGAACAATTGTATTCACATTCATAGAAATTTTAAAAATATGCATCTTAGAAACTGAAAGTTATAAACCAATCAACCTCCATACAGGAATTAATGAAATGTTTTCTTGCTTTTATTTACTGGATTTAAAGCAGTGACTTATGGTCTAAGACTTAATCATCACCTAACCCTCAAGTTCAAAGAGATTTTGTTCTTTTCCCGTTGGGAGTTTGTAATCCTGTGAATAAGTTAAGTGACAGGTTAGGTGGTTAGTTGTTTGATGCTTTGTTTTAATAGAAGAAATATGGCCTTCTTGAAGATGACAATTGACTGTGTAAATCGGATCTTGAGTTGTTACAAAACCAGGTTGTTTGTCACTAGACCACAAAATTGACTCTGGAAACAAAACCAAAACAGCCACTCAAGTGCCATGGATTTATTTTTTCTGATGAGTCCCAGCAAAGTGGTAGCTACGATTGTTTAAATTCCCATTGCAGGTTACATCTCTGTAAAAGTCACCTAAGAAAATTCACACTGCACCTGTAATTTACCCTGACATAATCATATGTAACAATACGTAGTAGCCCTGTTCTTGAGATTCAGCTTTGGTGTCAGGTGTAGTAGCACGTCCTTGTTCTGAGTTACATGATATTGGAAAGGATTCCGGACCTGTTCGGGTACATTAGGAATAATTGTGTCTCAAGTTCTCACATCCTGGAGAAGTGGTTGGGTTTTGACATGCTTTCCCCTACTCAAAATATGTGATACTCTATTTTTAATTACATTTTAAAAAAGCATATCCCAGTTTTTCATTCTGTATTCTTTAGACTGTAATGTAATACATAAAACACAAGCCAGGTCATTTAAATGAGCGGATAACCACTATGTTTTCATTGTTTGCAACAATATAAACAAGGTATTTGGTTTCTTTTTAACCTTTGCAATAGAAAATAAAATTACCCAAGAAAGTAGCCAGACGATACCCAGCATATGAGCTCTATCTCTACGGGGAAGGGAACTATGCTGAAGAAAACAAAAACCTCCTATTGACGGGAATTCCAGTTCTCTTTCTTCCTGGGAACGCTGGCAGTTACAAACAAGGTAAGCATAGAGCTAAGTTATAGGTATGTGACAAACATCTCTCATGCATTAGTGACAAGTTTTACGTCTGAAATAATATCACTGAGAGTCACAGTGATTGATAACATTATGCTGTAGATATCCTTGTTAGTCCATGGTTAATTTCAAGCTGTCAAAATCCATTATTTTTGTTTGACCAGTTGGACTATGGTATTTTTCTGGAGTGAGACTTTAACTTTAGAAAGCCAGAAGCAGTACCGTTTATGCTGTACCATGGTAGTACTGCACCCTTGCTGCATTTTTGATTGCAAACATCCAATTCATTTTGATTTGAAAAACCCTTTAGTGCAGTTACGCCAAATAAACAAGACCTCAATTTGATTAGAAGAAACTGAACAAGCTACCATCTGTGATGTGAAGTAATTACATGCTATAGAAATAAGCATCATCGTGTGGCTTGCCCTGTAGCTTCATTACTTCCTACTTCTTTATATAGTGATGTTTTTTCCTTAGCCTCATCTTCCTACTTTACTACACATAGACTGCTTTTGTTTTCCAGGTTATTTCCTCTTGCACTCCTAGGCTCCAAATGAAAAGAAGTAATAGTTTTAAAGCATTTTTATTTTCGTTTTAAATACTCAAGTTAGTACGTTGCTGAGCAAGAAGTACTGTGTTTAAGTGTTTATTCAAGTATCTGGTATTCATTCCAGGCCGGGTTTGTCAGACCATTATTTTTGTTCTCTAAAAATGCGCTTTGGAACAGTTAGTAACACTTTAAGATGTTAGCAAAATTGATGTGTATGTATGGGGAAAATCATCATAAGCTAAACCCTGATGTTTTACTAGGATACTTTTTCCTTAGATTTGCACTAAACTTGATAATTAAATTATCTGATTTTAGAGAACCTTTACAAGATTATTTTCTCTGAGAACATACTCAGTTTATAACAAAGTAAAATATTTTACCAGCTCACACTTTCAGAAAGCCCATGTAGACTTGCAGGCACAATAGCATCCAAAGAAGATTACGAACATAATGATTGTGAGAGATACCATATGGACTTCTGTAACTGTGCATGAAGTATTGCAGATCTGGGAGTTGTGTCTGAAAACACAGCAGTCCATCGCCATGCAGGAAATACAACGGTACTTTCAGGATAAGTTAGGAATCAGAAAGAAGCATCTGAAGAAAAACAAACAACGTGTATTACTGGTACTCCTACATTCTGTGGATAAAATCACTACTTAACATCAGTACATATCTAAATATTCATTTTTTGATAAATTGATTTAGGGAGAGTGGCAATAAGTCATATGTGCATTTCTCAAAGTCTTAGTTAAATAGTTCTGCCTTAATCAGTGGCAGCAATCACTAGGTTGTGTTTACTTAATCAGTACTTTTTTGTTTTATTATGGAATTTATGAAAACTTGTATTTCATTCAAAATTTGTTGTGGGATAACACACTTTCATTCTGATACCTAGATGAGCAGAGAAGGTGTTGCTATTGTTATTTTCATATTTATTTAAAATACATTCATAATTGCTGAGCAGTGAAGACAGAAAGTGCTGTTGCTGCTTTTGCTGGGCTTGTTATTTTCATAGAATCATAGAGTCACTTACGTTGGAAAGATCCTGTAAGATTATAGAGTCAAGCCATTGACCTAATGCTGCCAAGCCCACTACTAAACCATAGCCCTAAGTGCCATCTCTACACATCTTTTGAATACCTCCAGGGATGATGACACCACCACTTCCCTGGGCAGCCTGTTCCAGTAGTTGACAACCCTTTCAAGTGAAGAAGTAACCTATTCCTAATATCCAGTGTAACCCTCTCCTGGTGAAGTTGAAGCCATTTCCTCTTGTCCTATCACTTGTTACTAGGGAGAAGACTCTGACACCCACCTCACTGCAACATCCTTTCAGGAGATTTTGATGTGTTACAGGCACTTTTGAAACATGTTAATTCATTGTCTTTCATGGGCACTAGAATGAACTTTTTAAAATGCACAAAATTCAGACGCTGAGTAAAAGATGGTTGTCTGGTTTAATTGTTGGGAGTGAATCTGGGATTGAGAGAACTGAGATCCTGGGTTCTCTTTAGGAATCTGTCGCATGGTTGCCTTGCGATCTTTGGCGATATTCTTTTTCTTTTTGCCATGATGTCCAAGATACAAAGTGGTGATAAGATACCTTAGGTCTTTTCAAATAATTTTGAAATTCTACCTTATTGACATTAGGTAGAATTGGTGAAATTACTGACTACAAATTAGACTTACAAGTTTTATCATACCGATAATATCTGTTTGGGTGTTTGAGCAAAGCATTCCATAATTTCCCATTTCATGAGCTGCACTGCAATTTGTTTAATACATTGATTTCTATAGCAGACTTTTCCGAAAAGGAGGGTTCTGCAGGCTGCAGATCTTTGAACCGGTTACACTCTAGAAGAATCTTGCTTCTGTGTGATGGGTTTGGGCAGACCTTTCTGGTGATCATTATTTATATGCTCTCTTTTGGGACTTCCCTTTTATTTTTTTCTTTCCCTACCATGTTTTTTTATTTGCAGCTGTTACTGTTCCCATCTTGCCATGTCTCCATGGAAACTCCGGGACAATTCTGCACTCAGAAGGCTGTATTAAATAGCAGCTGAGGTTAGATGGAGAAGACACGTCATAAGCAAGACCTTGTAAACAGAACATTTCCTCGCTCAAGGTTTTAGGTGGAAAAGCGTCCTTTAGGGTTTGGTTTTCCAATGCCCCATATGTATCTTGGTGGTATTTGGGAATATTGTTCCAGAGTTGATGGCCTTCAAAGGAATTTTAGGAAAGCCTAGCAGTAGCAATGCCTGTAGACTTGAAGTCGACAATGCTCATTTTGCCTTCTTGTCCTGGTGGTGGTAAGAAGGTGCAAATGAGATGAGAAAAGCTCAGATGGAGGAATATAATCCTTGATCTTGTTTTTTGACATAAAATATCTCTGTAGTCAGTGGCAAGGTGGGTCGCATGGCTAACTGCCGTAATCACTGCATGCTGTTCTTGGTAACTCATCTCAAACTTTCTTTTCGTCTAGTCAAGTTTGTTCTGTTCCACATTCTTTTTTAAGCTCTTGCTATAGTATGTTTACTAATATTTATGGGTTTTTTAAAAGAGGGATTCTTATAACAATAGGAAGTAATTATTTCTTTTATCATTTTACAGTTTGGTTCTGACAATGTGTAGCTGATACTTCTATTTATATCTTCAAATCTGTTTTTGTAAAAACAGTGTGATTGCACATTAGAAAAAAGTTTATTTGCTTTTGGATTTTTTTTCATAGTTTTTTTTTTTTACTTAATTATTACTGACATGAGATGAACAATGAAATTAAGATAAGATTTGTTTCTTAATAGATTATTCATGTGTTTGTCTTCCAATGACAGTGCTGAGTGACTATTAGACTGCGCTAATTGATGTGGTTTCTTTCCCTAGTACGTTCTCTTGGCTCCATTGCACTTAGAAAAGCAGAAGATGTTGACTTCAAGTATCATTTTAATTTCTTCAGTGTCAACTTTAATGAGGAGTTGGTTGCATTGTATGGTGGTAGTCTGCAACGACAGACCAAATTTGTGCATGAATGCATAAAAGTAATTCTTAAGTTGTACAGGGTAAGTAGTGACATATGCCAGTTAATGTACTTGCCTTTGGGAATGAATTCTGGGCTGCCTTTTCTGCTGGAAAACTGAAGAATGATGAATAAGGGAGGAAGACTTTATAATGTGTGTAGATAATTGAATGTGATAATAGTGCAATAGAGAATTGCTGCTCTTTAATAGATGCTTAATGCTTGTGACAATCCCAGAGCTTCAGTTAGGCTCTATATTGTGTTTCTAAATAAAAACTCCCATGCACAATATATACTTTTTTGTAGTAGAAATGTGAATTTTCCTTGGCTTATTAAAATATTAATGTAGCATCACCTTACATCCCATTTTCTCTAGGAAAGTTCTTTGAAAACTTATGTGCCTAAGACTCTCAGAAATTAAAATAAGCTTAAGTTTCTTATGCTTACACAGTCTGTATATTTCCTTTTGAGCTGGAAAGTTCACACTGAGCACATTTTATTGAAATGGTAACTAAATTTATACTCATTCTGTAAACTTGTCATGTTGATACAAATTAATATTATCCTTGAGAGGACATAAACTAATCCAGAGAGAAAAAATATATACAACTGATAACTGTAGTTCAATGTCAGATCTCTTTTTGATGTGTCTAATTACTCTCTGCTTTTTGCTTCAGGATCAAGATTTTGCACCAACCAGTGTTGCGATAGTAGGTCATTCGATGGGTGGTCTTGTTGCAAGAGCATTGCTTACTCTGAAGAATTTTAAGCCTGAACTTATAAACCTCCTCATTACACAAGCCACACCTCATGTTGCACCTGTAATGCCTTTAGACAAATACCTTACAGGTAAGTATTGCAGGTTATCTAATTGCATCATATTTCTTTATTGTTCTTCTCGAACATTAATAGGTGAGATTCTTGCAAATCAACGCAAAATGTGCTGGTTTGTTTACTCTAATTAGTATCTTCCTTCGTTACTCAGCGCTAGGATACTGAGAGAAGGTAAAGCGTCGTATAAAATGGATTATGGGGACTTGAGCTTCTGTGCTGGGCCTGCAGCTCTCAGTAATTTGTAATTTTAGTTAAGTTGCAGAGCGTGTTACTAAATTTCTAAGTTCTCCATCAAACATCATTTTTTCTGTCTTTTTTTTTTTTTGTAGCACTTGATTTTCCTCATCAAATGAATTGTCTAAATAACGTTGTTTCTATAGAAGTTGCTAAATTTAATGTTTGTAGTGCCCAAAGGTTGGGGGAGTGAGAATGTGAAATAGAGATATATTTATATATTTTATATATTTACACAAATGATGGATCATATTTTCTGCTCACCTAAATAGCTGTGACATAAAAATAAAGTATAACCATTATGCTGTATTTATTTGTATATAGGCCTTATACTATACACTTACTGAAAAACTAAACTATATTTGACTAAACTATACTGATGAAATAAGTGCACAGTGATAATTGTGCTGCGACATGTAGATATTAAGGGAGTTGCTGAAGGAGAGGAGATAGACATTTATTTTCATTATTCTCTGTGGCACCCAAGAGGAACGGATTATCTTTTAGCTGCTGAATTTGATTCATTGTGCTTATATTAATTCTCCCTCCTGCAACTGATTGCAATGCAATACTTCTTCCTTGCTGACTGTGTCTGGACTGTGACTGTCCCTTAGAGAAATCCATGGTTTGCTACTTTAACAGTGTATGTTCTCAGCTGATACAGAAATTGCAAGCATATCTGTCTTTACCAACTGCTACCTCCTTGGCATTAAAACAGTAGTTTTCCTTCCTTATATGAATCAAAACTGATGATCAGAGCTTGAATGCCTCTAGGACAGAAACTTTGAATTAAATGTTTCTATGGTTTTTTTTGTATATCTAGCAGACTTACGGGGAAATTGTGATTGATTTTAATATATTTTATAGATTTTTATACAGCTGTAAACAATCATTGGATTCTAAAGGCCCAAGATTTAAGAAATTTAACTACCCTTTCTGTGGCGGGAGGATTCAGAGATTACCAAGTTCGTTCAGGACTGGCTTTTCTACCAAGACTGAGTCAACATGACAGTGCCTTATTTGTTGTGGTAAAATAGCAAACTATTTTTTTGGTTTTGCATGGAGCTATGTTAGATAGCTGTTTATGTAATGCATATATCCCTATCTAATTACAGTCTATATGTGCAGCATATTATAAATTAATATGAAAATGCTACGTGTGAAAACACAGTAGATAGTGTACAGCTATAACATTGTAAATAGGTGATGTAGTATAAATGAGTGTCCACTGGAAGAGTATATGTTGGGGTTAGTTTGAATTATCTGCCACTTGGTACTGTTTCTTCTCACCACCTTCTTGCACCTTTTCAGTTCCAGAGCTCAGGCTTTATTTCCCTGTGTTTTTGCAAGAGATGTCTATATGGAGACTGACAGATGTGCAGTATAGAAGGAGACTACTTCTTTGGTTATGAAGAGAGAGCTCTGGCTTGGAGTCTTCTTTTTTATTCATTGCTTTTCAAAGAATTTAGGAATAGAAAGGATCTACTGCATCATCAAGTCCAGTCTTCTGCTTCTGCAGGCATCTGTCTCCTTCCAAAATTAATTAAGAGACATCAAAAAGTAGTTAGGTTTGTCATTCCATCTCCCTGCCATCAACCTGTTCCCTATATGGAAGAAGCTGGAAAACACTCTCTAGTAGGGAGCAAATTTGTCATTTCCAACTTCTGTTTACTGTGCAAGCTGGTTTTTAACTGCATTTGTTCTAACATCGACTTGAAATGTTATCTGAAGTAGTTGTCATTCCCTTGGTGTTTACATTTTTGTCGGTTGTAGAGAAAGCTGTCTATAAATAGTCTCAGCTCTGATTCTGCTGGGCTAAGAAGATTAACTCCGTATTCCCTTTTTCCTAGTAACCATTCTCTGCATCTGCTCTACTTTCATTTCTCTTGAGTGTTGATGACCAGAATTTTGCATGAGATCTGTGTAGTGGTACTAGTTCTTATGGTTGGGGTTTGGGGTTTTTTTTTGGTTTGTGGGGTTTGGGGTTCTTGTTTTGTTTGGGAGTTGTTCTGTTGTTGTTTCTTGGATTGGGTTTTTTTCCCAACTGTAATGCATTAATAGTTCATAGCTTACTTGAATCAAGTTGTACAACTAGGTGATAAACTCCATTTATGGGAGATAGTTTTGATATTATTAGTCCCTAAAATGCAATATATACAATACACTTCTACACATGAATAGCTTCAAAGTGTCAAGGTCTTCCTATGTAGTGTTCTGATGCCTCTTTCTGTTGAGGATGCCCTTGATTCTTAAGCAACAGCTTTCACTGGCAGCATGCTTCTACTTTTGTGTGCCAGGATCACTTACTAAAATAGTAAGATTAGTCATAGAATCAGTCCTTGAGGAAATTTTGTTAAGTTTCTTCCACACAATTGTTTGCCCTTTCACCATTAGACTCTGCTATCTAACATAGCTAACTGGGTCGTTTTGTTTTACAAACCCTGTTTTACAATTGCTTCAGCACTCGTAAGTCATTCAGTTGTACCCTAATCCCAAAACTCTTGAGATAAACACTATTCTTTATAATAATTGCACAAATATGTTTAAATATGGAGGAGAAAGGATTGCTTAGAATCTTAAAATGTTGAATACTAACAAAATCTTAACTTCTTTCCTCCTCAAACAGAGCTCAGCTGTGCCTAGAGCTTGGGCCTCAACAGACCATCTCTCCATAGTGTGGTAAGCTAATGGAACAAAGGTTAATTGGCTGACTGTATATCCCTCTGTTCTCTGCTGTCATCACATTATACAATAATTTAGCTTTCCCATAAGGTTATTAGGATGTCTCTTCTGGCCACTTTTATTCCCTTGGATATTTCCTTTCTAGATTTAATTTTTACTTATTCTGTCTTCTAGGTGCAAAGAATTGATCCTGGCTACCATTAGAGCCTTTTTTGATCTCATAGATGAAAACACAAGGCAGGTTTGTATATGTGATCTCCTGTATATTTCCCAATCACACTTTTTCTTCCATCCCAGAATGCTTAATATCACCCTGTTATACAGAAAGCTTCTTTTTGTTATTCTAAGTCAATATTGAGAAAATTGTTCCCATTTTGTACCAGTCACTAAACAATTTTGTGGCTTTGTGTTGTTTGACCAGCTCAGATTTTATTTTTGTCTGCCTTATGCTTTATAGCTGGGCTGTGGAATGAACTTTTCGTCTGTAAGGCAGCAGGTTTAGTTGACCTTGTACCACGATAAACAGATTTTCCTAGCTGTGGAGCTTTGAATGTGACCTCTCGGAGAGTGTTTGAGTCACCTTCTCTGAGCAGTATACAAAAGAAGAAAACCAGCCATAGTTGAACTCAGACATAATACTTCCTGAGCTTCCTTCTGTGTTGTCATCTTAGTGGCCAGTACATTATTTGTGGTTTTCGTTTGAAAATAGTGTTTACAGAAATAGAATGCAAGTAAAATATTAGCATATTTGTTTACCTCCAGCTACCAATATCTATTGCTTTTCTAAATAAATATCCTGTGGTGTACTTTTTGAAAACTGGTAGAGAAATCTCCTCTTGTACTCGGTTCTCTTTCTGAAATGTTGTGCAGCAATAAATATGAATGGGAATTATGGTCCAAGAGGTTGGAAATATGTAAGAGCAGGGCCCCCAACATAGAAGACGCTGACTTTCAGGCGTTCTTTTTGAGACTGTTTGGGGCACACTTCGTTAGTTTCTTAAATGTACTCACTTTGACATGTGATTTAGAGAGACATAAAGGGGATACAGTTGTTCTGGAGTTGAGTGTCAGTGTACTGGAGGGTACAGCTTTTCAGAAGTCAGTTGTAGTGGCTAATTCTGAAAAGCTGAATAAACAAAAATTACTCCTGGAAATTTGATTTGGGGAGAAAAAAACTCAAACAAAACTGAATCCCACTGTAGCACTACAGCTTTTTGGGTAGCTGAAATATTAAGACAAGGTGTAGTAAGTTGGATTTGTGAGCTCAGACTAGTAAATATAAATGTGAGACTTTTTCCTAATCTCTGGTATAAGGTGTTCTTTGAGGAAGAATGTATGCGTGTTGACAAAGTTTAATAGAATGGTTTCTTTTTGTTAAGAGTAGGTAAGGATATAAAAGTTTTATGTGTGCTTTATAACATGTAGACTTTCTATATTGTGGTGATGGACTGTTGATGGCACTTTCCTTGTTCAGATTACTGAGTTCAGAATAGCATCAGTGTACTATGTCTTCTAACAATCTCTTTTGGCTCTCATCCCCAAAAATGTATTGCTGTCTGTGATCATGTGATTATTGTAAATCACACAAATTGTTAAAATAAAATTTGACAATATGCCCTATTTTCAGATAACTGAGGATCCAAAGAAAAGAATGTCTGTACTGAATCACCACTTTGTGAGACACCCTGCAAAGATATTTGAGGAAAATCCTGAGGCTTTTACGGAACTTACAGGTGTGCAGCAGTTCTTCTGAATGGGATTCAATGATATTCCTTGGTTAATAGTTAATCCTCTCACTAACAAACTTCTGGAATGCATTTTGCCCTTCTTCAGACATTGCTAAAATTTTAATGGTTTATAAACCTAAACTATCAACTTTTGTGTGGTTTCAGCACTAACTAGATAAAAAGAGGTAGGAGCAAAGATCTGTCATTTTTATATGGCTTAGATTCTAGGGGATGAGCAGGTGTTAAATTCACACCAAGATGTCCAGTAGACAATCCCAGAAACTGTGAATAGCTGAATGTCAGAAGTACAGTCTAATCTATGCTTACATCCTATGCTTGCAAGAGGGATAACATGGGTGCTGTAGAGCCATCGTGTTAGTTTTGGGCTACTGATAGAAATTCTGAATATTCGGATCTGCTTCGTCAGTGACTTCCTTTTTTTAATGACATGGCAGGATAAAATGGACTGCACCCTAATGGTTTCCTTCTAACTGCTAAGAATGCATAGTTAAAGGTGAGAAATTTTGACTGCATGAAGTTTTGGGAACTAAACAGAACTTTTTGCAGGGCACAGCTGTATTTCTAGCTTTGCTGAAGTGGGCTGAACCATTTTATGAAAAGCACTTTGAGGAATTTTCTTAATGCAAGCTATTGCAGAAACATTAAGGTAGCTTGAATGTTTGTGTCCAGTTTTGGCCACCCTGGTATAAGAAGGCATTTAGGCATTGAAAGATACTGACGTGAGTATGGAGCATAGGACCACCAAGATGGTTACTCCTGGGGTGCGGGACATGGGGGAGAGAGGCTGAGTGAACCTTGAATAGAATGCTGGGAGGGCGATTCTGTTGCTGTCTTCTCCTACCCAGTGAGAGACTGGAGAGAAGGCAAAACGAGATTTTTCTCACAAGTGCACAGTGATAACACAATAGGCAGTAGAATCCAGTTACAACAAAAGAAATTCCAATTCGATTTTAGGAAAAAGTACTTCACCAGGATGGTGGTCTGACACTGCAACAGCTGCCCAAAGAGGTTGTGGAGCTGATTTATTTCTTTGCTGGTTTTTGGGATCAGTTTTCAGCAGTAAGGAATAATGTTTAAATTGGATTTCATGTTTACAGCTTCCTATTTCTGGTAACTTCTTGACACTCACCTAAATTTCCGTGACAAATTTGTTAGACAGAAGAAAGATACTAACTTTTTTGCATGACAGTTTGCATTGTTTGTATCTGATCTCCTCATTATTCTGTCTTGTTCTGTTTCTCCAGACATAGCTTTAAATTGTTACTGTTTCCTTGAATGTATTCATTGACTTGCTTATGAAGGGGTTTCTGTATTAGCTTTCTTAAAAGGCTGACAGGAGCAAAGACAGGGGCTGTTTCTAATGTTTCTTCAGCTTTACATTAGTATCATTCAGCTTCTTACTAGTTTTGTTGCCTTGAGAGCTTTATTTCAAGATCCATAGGATTTTTATTTTACAGTTAATAGGTACTAATTTGATCCTAGGGTTTTGCTGTTTCCTGTGTAACTGATGATGACCGTTGCATGTAATTCTAAACTCTACCAGTCCTGAGTGTTGGTTTTATGGCTATTTATAGATAGATAAGACCTTGGTGATAAGCAAAATAAAAGATTTTAGACGTAAGGGTAATAGTTCCTGCAGTATGACATATAAAAGCATTTTTATTTCTAGGAGCTTTCATGTGGATTACGGTCAAATCCTCAAAATGGATTTATTCAGGTTACAATGTAAGTAACATTTTTTTCCTCATTGTGTTTTTGTTTTTATGTTTTTTACTAATGAGCTTTTTTTTTTTTCTTTTAAGGATTCTGATGGAAAATATTTCACATTTCCTCTTGCAAGCCACAGAAAATCATGTAGTCATGTTTACTGTGAAAACAGTATTCTGGTGAGAAAATATTTCTTTAATGTCTTCTTTTAATGTTTGATTATAAAGCTGTATATTTTTTTAATTTAGATTTGCTGCAGTTTTAAGACAGTTTAATGAACAGTTGTTGAAATTACTGACATGTGTTTACATTCACAGCCTAATAGATTGTGTTGAATGTATTTCCTATTTTAGCATGTCACACTTAGTGTTCAAGACCCAAAATCTTTAATGCCACCTGAACTTCGAATGTTTTACTTTTGACTCTTTTATGGTTAGCCCCCAATTACTTCCGCCTTTAATTTAGTGCAGTTCTGTATTGATGGTTTTGAATGAAGAAGGTATTTTTAGTGCTACCAGGATTCAGCCATACTTCTAATTTGGGAAAGCTGTTCAGAGGTTTCCTTTCCTTTAATAAAATTTAAGTGAGCCTGAAAGGCTACAGAGATCTTCCGCTAAGCAGGGGAAGCGAATGGAAGCCAGATGAGAAACAGCACCTTCTCAGATGTCTCCTTGTTGAGAGGAGAGGTGATAATGTGCTTTTCTTATATTTTTAGCTCAAGACACACAAATTCAGCCAAAATGTTTTTTGATTTTTTTTTTTTAATATTTTTTTAAAGGAATGAATGTAATCTCTTGGCAAACTGGAGATGAATAAATATGCTTTTTAGAATTATGTATTTTAGATTAGTGGCAAGAAAATTGAGGTGCTTTCCAGTTCCATCCTGCCTGTCCCTATTGCCACTCATCCTCTTCCCAAAGAAGAGGTTCATATCACCATTGTGAAAAAAGATAGTATGCTTCCAGTGCTTTTCTACTTCTCCTTCCCAGTAGCACCTTCGATATTTACACGTTTGTTGTGACATTAGTTGTGCTTTAACAGGATAACTTTTGGCTTTATTGTAATATCTTAGCCATGATTAGTACTGCTGGAGGAGGATGAGGAGGTACAGCACAATGTCTGAGATACTTGCGTCATGGTGCTGTCGCTTCAGAACTCCTAAATTCTCAAGGGGGGAGCAGTAGAGCATTACAAATCTAAAGTGTTCCTTGATTTCTTAGGATAATAGCTTGAGACATTTCTTTTAGAAAAGATTGAACTCTGATACAATTTAATTTTATAAATGTAAGGCAGATAACTGTTTTAAGAGAAATGATGGAAGTTTGTTTGCTTTGTATTTGTTTTTAGAAATATTTTTGATTCATAACAAGAGAAGGTGGCAAATGGATGTTATTTAAAATGGTTCCTAGAAACCTCCACCTTTCACTCTTATGCTTCATCTTTCCTTCTTTGTAATTCCAAGATTACGATATCCGACTTTTAATGGAGGATATCAGTTGCTGTTAACACGGAAGTCTGGGTTCATTGTGAAATGAATAAAAAGAAAAAAAGTTGGTGGATATCTTTCATTATAAAACATGGAAGAAATCTGAGAGACTATTTTTATCATTGTCTTTGCTTTTACACTTCAGCATTTGACATTCTTGTGAGAGTTTGGTCACTATAGTGATAGCTGCTGCAGACGTTTAATAGAAGAGGAGTGAGATGAAGATGAAAGTTTGTTCCTCTCTTTACGAAGTCAATTAAACCAAGGTTTTGCACTTTGAGGATTTTAGAGCAGTTGCTGACACCTGGTGTACTGAAACAGTTAACATATAGATGTTTTGGAGAAGATTATCAGCACTAAATCCTGTGTGAAGAATTGCTATTTTTAATATGTCTATAAATACAGTCACACATAGGTAATGTACTATTTTATGGGATTGACTTTACAGGATACAAGTAGCTGGATCTATGGCTGTATGAACAGCAATTCATCAATGTGGTGAGTATAAACAGTTCCTGTTCTTTATTCAAATGGACCTTCTGAGACTACATTTGAATTTAAACCGTGTAAAATATCCTCCATCTTAGGAAGGAAGAGATCAGAAAGAAAAGGAAAAGAAAAGAAAAGAGGAAAGTATAGGTTTTCTCAAAATTATTGAATGAATGCAGAATAAAACAGGTGAAATTTTTCTTCTGTAAGCTATATTTTTTTGACCTTCATAGCAGTGAAAAGTTGCTGCTGTTGCTCTCTTCTGGACACTACATGCTGTGCTGGACTCCTAAATTGTGTGTTTTGTAGCATAGCTTTAGAATCCTATCACAGAAGACATCAAATGCCTTTAGAAAAGTGGATTGAAGCATCCTTTTCTTTTTTTCTTATTCCAAAATTGCTACTGCCATATGAAAAATATTTAGAAATGTGGGTGATTTAGTGATTATTTGAATCAGGTCATTGCAATCATTACAAAATGGTTTTAAAACACAGCTTTATCTTACACTTGCAAAGTAAGCTCAAAGTAAATTCTATCTTCCTTTCAGATTAGGGAAAGCTTCTAGGTGCAACTGAGCTAACATAGTATTTATCTGCTGTGGTCTCTGTGCTGAGATGTACAGCCACAGATTCTTGCCTCCAGCTGACAGGCAGATGTCATAATTACTTTTTCTTGATCCAAGGTGAATTTGGCTGTTACTCCTTTCTATAACATTTGATCAGCATCAAGTACAGGTTAGCCTAGTTCAGGGCTGCTACTTAAAGCCTCATCTAATAACAGTGGGTTTGCTGTGGGCTGTGTCCTGAGGTCATGCACCACTATTTAGAGAAGCAGAAGTATCCCGATGTTCTAAAAAACATAACTTAAAATGGTTGAATGAATGTGTTGCAGTTCAGTGTGTTAACTTAATGTAAGTATACAGCATTTTAGAACTGCTGCAAGCTCTGTGGCAGCTAACAAAATCTTTGGTTTACATGGTGTGTTTTAGATGTTCCCATATGAAATATTGGGGCTTTCTATGTTGAAAAGATGCTAATAAAACTGTGTGTTAATTCAATGCCAGTGCTGGTTTAGCTTATTAAGAGTTTTCATTATGTGTCTGAAGTTCCATGGCTAATAACTGATGAATGTTTTGTGTATGACAAAGCTAGAGCTTTGCTTAACTTGTTTTTCCAAAATCAAGATTTGCAGTCTCTGAAATGATTATAGTTTGCTAAGTTACAAGGCTGCTAACTGCAATCAGCCAAACTGGTTCTCAATTTAACATCCTGTGAATCCAGAGAGAGAGAAAAAAGCTGGCACCTTAATCCACTGTCATAATGTTGTGCCTGTGTAATGAATATGCTCATCCTTAAATGTATATGAATATTTTCAGCCTGGAAGCTACTGATTTATCCTGGAGAGCTGAGTTGCTTCCAACCACCAAGGTAAGTGTTCTGCATAAGTTGTAAGAGGGAGGTGTGCTTTGTGGGGTAGTTGCATATCATGGGAGAAGGACCTGTTTTGTTTACAGCATTGGAACATGGAGTTATATTCCAGAGACAGGGGTGCACAAGGTGGACATCTGGGGACTGGTAAGGGGCAAGCTAAGGGATGTATTCAGTAATGGCTTTTCTTTTTGTTTCTTTTTTGCTTCCTTTTTTTTTTTTTTGTTTAAAGGTCGTAATACTGAAACTTCAGGACTATCTTTCTTTGTCCCACATTGTCATTCAGGTACCACCCACAGTTGGCAATAAGGTAAAAAATAAAAAGAAGTGAAATGCAGAAATTGCTTGCTTAGTATGTTCATAACTTTCAGATGCTATGATGGAAGGAAAAGGAAGTATATTAAATATGTGCTAAGTTATTTTGAGAAACCACAGCCCTATACTCCAATGTGGTTTGAAGGTAACTTTATCTTCATTTGCATTTGATAAAATAACGAATGCAAGACATGAATACTATGTGAAACATAAAAAGAAACAGTTCTCCAACAAGTTCTTAGAGTTCTTGTTGGAGATTCCAATGTTCTTTTTCCATGTTTTTCTTAGTATTCTAATTGCATTCCTGATTATTTATCTTTTTGAACAGTTAGCTCTCTTATCCAGGGTAGTGGAGGATGCTGTAGATAATTGAAGATACCACATATGGATTCTGGGGAGCGTGGTACAGACAACTCTGCAAGATCTGACACCACAAATAATGTGGTAGACTGAGTCATGCAGAATTTGATAGTTGTGAATCTCACAGATGAGTTGGATATTTTTGCATCAAGGCCTCTCAGGATCCCAGCAAGAAGAACGCTCGCAGTGAATCTAAGGACACTGTGTATTATCCATCTGGGTCTGGCAGACCTTTCTGAGTTAGTCCTGAAAATGGCAGAACACTGAACTTGAATTTAAAATCTAAGTAGATTTGACATTGCTTTCTGCAACACAAATACGGTCTCTGCATCTGTAGTATAATAATCCCTGATCCAAAAAATTATTCACAGCTGAAGTGTGTCTATGGGTCCATCAGACAGCTGTGATAGAGACATCTTGCAGTTAAATTAGTTATCTGCAACATTCTGGATAAGCAAAGACAGAAGAGAGATCTCATGTGAAATGTAACCTGCTAAGCTGCAGTCCAGTGTTACATCTTGGAAAATGCTTTTTGAAAGTAGACAAATGCTGGATTTACAATGGGATGGAAAATAATTTTCAAGTGAACTAAATACTTATTAGAGAGGGTACAGTTCATACCTTCTGGGTACTTTGTTTTGTTTCCCGTGATTAAGCTTCAGGAGATGAACTGAAGGGGTTTTTTTTTTTGCTTAGGCAATTGTATCCAGAGTTTGGACAATTCACTCTCCTTTGGGGGGGAAATAAAAAACCCCAAAAAAAACTGTACGTGAGAAAGAGGGATGTGAACTGGATCCTAGTCATTCTCAGCTGTTTGAATAACCTTTTGAAGGCTTCTCCAAATAGATGAGAGCTAGACTAACCTGGAAGTCATGCTTAAACTACCCAAACTTGTACTGCTGTATGCAGGAACAAACTACCTGTCAGTTCCTGTCAGTGGAGTGTGGAGAGGTGGCTTTTCGGTATTTGTGTCCTGGACTCAGCCTGACCCTGTGAATGCAATTTGTCAGGTACAAAGGCTTTGTAGTCTTGTGTGTAGTTTTGATCTGTATTTAATATCCTAAATTGCAGTATACTTTGGCCTGTGAATTCTTCAAAGAGGATTCCAGAACAGTACAGCTTCCCGTAACACATCTTTTTTCATTTGGTAAGTATAGCGTGTTACTTTTGGAAAAAAATGGAAAACTGACATTACTACTATTCGTTTGAGAAATTTGACTAAAAATTCCAATGGTCAAGAGGTTTCTTGGGGTTTGTTTTTACTAAAGTTACTGACATCCAGTGATAGGAGAAGGGTCAACGGGTGCAAGCTGGAAAATAGGAGTTTCCATGCAAACATAAGGAGAAACTTTTTCACAGGGAGAGTGACAGAGCACTGGAACAGGCTGCCCCTCCTTCTCTGGAGACATTCAAAACCCACCTGGATGTGTTCTTGTGTGACCTGCTCTAGGTGATCCTGTTCTGGCAGGGGGGTTGGACTAGATGATCTTTCAAGGTCCCTACTAATCCCTAACATTCTGTAATTCTGTGAAGTTAATACAGCTTTTCTTAATTAACACAAAGAAATAAGAAATATGGGGGGGAGTGGTGTCTTACCAACAGATGGAGGACATAAGTCTTCTGGAGGAAAAAAAAAAACAACTGAAGATATTGTGAGTTCTCAAATAATTGTATCTAATATGTGAAAATAATACATCATTCACAGGGTTTTCTTCAAGGAAAATTCTGTTAAATTCAACTGGCTTATTTTACAATGTACAACTCCAGCACTTCAACCAAGTAAGAATACTGTTTAATTTTTTTAAGCTACTGTAACCACTGTTTGGAGACTGTAAGTGATTTTTGATTGTTTTTTTTTTTTTTTTTTCCTACTTTTTTAACATTCTAGATATATCAAGCTTTCAAAATTTATATAGAGAGCCACTGCCAGTCACTCAAAGGTAAAATATATGTCTTCTAAAGTATAAATTTATAAAACACAGCTTCTTGAAAATTCTCAATACTGAAGCTGGTGGAAACAAATGTCCTCTCGTGCAATGGGGTTTAGGCAGTACTATTATAATCTGCTCAAATGTTTCAACTAATCTCTCACTTTCCACTTCTTGTTAAGAATGATAGCTCAAAGAAAATGTGGCATTAGTCCTCATATGTTTTCTCATAACTGTCCTGCCTTTAAGCATTTATGTCTTTCTGTCTTGGTCTGTAGCAGCAAAAGGTCATTTTTATTCAGTGCTAAGTGCACTGGGCTGCACTGCAACATCAGTTGCAATGTAGCTGCAAGACCAGTGATTCTGTATAGTGATCTATATGCCACCATTGTTTTACTTGTGGTTTAGTTTTTGGAGAGAGTTGTCACATCTTGTTCTTAATTAATTTTATATCCTTTAATTCTCTTCCATTTCAGAAAGAAAACACAGTATTTACAGACTTCATATACCCTGGTCACACGAAGACTCGATAACAGTAGCAAAGTAAGGACTTAACCAATTATAACATACTCCTTGATAGGTTTTTTGAAGAATAGTTGCATCCTGTTATGGCAATACTTCTGATGTGAGACAGCTTCTCCAGTCTTTAAGTGTTTGGCTTCTGTATCTTTTCCTTATTTACCTTTCTGCCATTATAGACAACGTTGTTTTGACTCAGAAAAATAATATCTAGTAATGCTTTGTTTAATAGTTCTTGCTAACTTTCTCTCTAAATGTTGGATTTGCTGGCCTGAAATTCTCTGTATAATCTTTGATCCCCTCATGAGTGTGGAATAGAGGCGGCTCTGGATGCTGCCTTCTTCCTGTAAGCCAGGATTTGGATCACACAGCAGCTCTAAGTTGCTTCAGCAGCATGGTCCGGACAAAATCAAATGATAAATCTTGAAATATGTATCGCTCATGAATCACAGTTGAATAACCTGACTTTAGTTTAGGTGGCTGGAAAACTGTCTTCCTTGTTTATAGAGGTCTTAAGGACAGCTCTAGTTTTTTTTGTCCCCATATTTTCTTACAACATAATACTTGCAGGAGACTGATTTGTATTCTTGAGAATCTGTTCTTCCCTTTCATATGGGCATATTTATATATTCTGTGAGGGGCAGTGTGTCCATCAGTGCTAAACTTGTCTGTTTCCATGAGTACCATGCCCCTTGATAGCTCAGAGGACAGTGGATGGAGAAGGTTACATAGCTCTTTCTGATAGAATAAACAAGTGAATTGTACCATTTCACTCACAGCTTGTGCTGACACTTGGTGTGCTAGATCTGCTTTAGGTTCACTTTTTGAAAACATGTTTGGCTTTTTTTGATTATAAGGACAATTACCAACTAAGTTGCTGTTTCAGAGTTCCATCTTTTACTGAGATTTCTGCAAAGCTGCATATTGCTCAACCTCAAAATGACAGCAGGGTTCCAGAGCTAAATATTTACTCTTCCTCAGACTGTCAGTATGAAGTGAGTAATACAAATTTATTTTATAGCTAGTTCACGTTGCTGTATAATTTTTGCATAATCAGTCTTTTAAAACATGTAGCTAATTGATCAAGATAAATACTAAGAAAATCTAAAGATGGGTTGTTTGGCCTTTTTGTAAATGTAGTGCATGTTACAAGTATTTTGCGACAGCTGGTGTAATACTAAAAGTTGGACTCTCATTTCTAAGAAAAACTTTAAAGCATTTGTTTTTAGAAAGTCAGTAGTGGGCTATTGTACATCTTAGTTACGGGATTGCTGTATTCTAACACTTGACTTATTTAAAAATAAAACTATTTTGTACTTATGCTTAGCAGTGTGTATACTAATAAAATATTTCTTTTACTTTTTTTTTATCAAGGTAATTCTGAAGACATCACTTTTACAGGTTCTTGGGCAGGTAAGAAAACCTTCTAATACTAGATTGGTTTTTATGTCAGTAGCATCTACAGAAGTTTTACCTTCCTCCCCTCCCTACTATGGCACTTCAAATTCCTTCTTGATGCCAAGAGGCACACTAGTCAATGACCGTTTAAAACCTTGTCACTTGGCAAGGCATCCAATCCAGATAAAAGTCAGGCCTCAGTTAGGCAAATATCTGTAAGGAGATGAGACTGCAGGTCACTTTCACTTCCTTGCGTGATGAGTCAGTAGTGTTAAAACTTTAAAATACATTCGGCATCAACTGGAAGTTACGAAAAAAAGTCTAAGGAGATCCATATGCTCCTTTTCAACAAATTTTCTTTCATTATCAATGAAGAATACATTTTGACATTGGTATCAGTAAAAATAGACTAGCCATCTGCAGTTTTCTGAGTCTAAAAAGCACCCTAATTTGCAAGCACCTAGGTGTAGTGCTGGAATATTACTGACAAGTTTTTCTGTTTGAATGTATGCATTTATATCAAGGATTCTTTGTTTCATTATCATTTTAGAAGAATTGATGTGCTATTTGAATATTAATCGTAACTTGGCACAGTGGAAACCAATTAAAACACACATGAAATGGCTTCTCAAAATTCTTTGCCCAAAAGCATATATAACTGTGTGAAGGTTTTGCTTGGAAAGTGGCCTTTTAAATTTTACAAAACACCATTAATATGCCACTGTATTCTTTTATTAATTGTCTTGACTGGTAAGAAAAGTATGCATTTATTATTCGATCTTTTATCGAAACACTTTTGATTAGCTGTTTATGAAAGACATGAGTATTTTCTATATATGACACTAATTGCCACTGGTGGTTATCAAGTGCTTATGCATGAGAAACTGTATGAGTCTTTTAAGAAAGATTTTTGTGATGATGGTACCATACTGGCTTCATGATAATATTTTTGTGTGTATTTTTTTTAATACATTTTTGTATATATAAATTAAAAGTTATGCTTATATCCTTGTCTTTCAGATAATAAGGTTCCATGCTGGTGCTCTTCCTGTCTATGTTGTTTCTAATATTCTTCTTACTTATGGAGGGCAATTGAACACATTGATGTCAACAGGTACCTTCTAAATACCTGGTTTTCTGCCACAAGTGTTTTAAGAGAAATTACTTCTCTAATTTACTGTTGAAAGATTAACTAGTTGTGGGGGTTTTTGGTTTGATTTTGGTTTTTTTGAAACCATGTATCATTGAAGTTGTTCAAGTACTTGAATCTGTGCTCGTCAGTTTTGGTTTTTGTTTGTTGGCTGTTCTCCAAGGTTGTGCTGTAGCAGAATATTTCCATGTTATTTCACTCTGTGGTCTCTTTCTTGCGAATGATTGCTGATACACAGTATTTTACAATTAATAGAAGCCTACTTAAGAATAGATGTAAAAGTTTAAAATATATTATTAATATGCACAAAACCCTTTATTTCTTGCATGAAGATGAGATTTGCAAACTACATTTTAGATGTGCCTTCAGACAATATGCATTTTTAGTTCAATTTAGGTGATGTTTGTAACAAACTCCATAATCTCTCTCTAGAAGCTCTTGTGATATACTACCTGAATATGGGTGATCCAGTGAATAAGAGCCTTGATGATGAACCACGCCAACTTAATAGTGCTGTTATAAGACGTGGTTATCTTGTTTTGAAGTAAACTTTCAAACCTTTATCTGAATTTACTTTTTGGTGTGGATCTTCTTTCTTAAAGATTATGACAAAATAATAACTCTAGATCCCTTATGTTCTTGGTTCTAGGCCGGTGTTCAGACTTTTCTGTTGAACTAGTTAGGACAGCTAAACCCTACAAAGTAGAACCTCTCATAAGCATCATTGTGTTTCTGCAGGGGTGAGTTTGCATAACTTATTTATTTAAAGCAGTTTCCAAAACAGAAGTTTTAGTAAAACTAGTGGTGGGGGTGAACATTTTATCTGTAGTCATTGTGAACACCTGACTGTGATTTTGTTTTGAAAGACTGTAGCAGAAAGAATAGTTGATATATATCTTACTGTAATGGCGATTGGAAGTGATAAGTAATACTGCTTTCATGTTTTTGGCAGGTTTAACTGGTTTAGAGAGATATGGGAATCACTGTCATTACCAGAAGTGGATGCTGCTGTACTGAGTAGTCAGGATGCATGGTTCCCCCTTGTGTCCCTGATTCTATTTCTTTTTGGGACAGGCATTGCCTACTGGAGTGGAGTATTTTTCTCTACATCACTGAGAGTCTTCTCTTCGTTATGGTTAACTATAACGAGGTAAAACAACATTATGCTACATAATTATGCTCTTTTAGATTACTGTGACCCTGTCAATTTTTTTTCTCTTTGCTTCACTGTGAATACTTGGGCAGATTAAAGTCTGCAGTATAGTTCATACATGATTTTAGCCATCTGGGTTTGTCAGCATTAAGTGCTAATGAAGTGTAAGGATTGCCTCACGTTGCTTATTCCACATCTCCAAAAGGGAACATAAATCACTTTCTTGTTTTCTTCACCAGCTGTTACAAAGGTTTTCAGCTTTGTTTTCAGGAAAGCTTTTTGGGGAAAAGCAAGCAACTGAACTATTCCTTTTTCAGAAACTCAAAATATAAATGTATATATTCAGAAAAGGGACTTCAAGTATTGCAATCCATTCCTCTGTTCATATTGAATAAACTGCATTCAAGACAATAAACAGATCTGTAAAACAAAACTTCTTGGCCATTGATTTCATCCTACAAGACTGATTGATTTTATAGATCTAAGAACATTGGAATGTTTTTGCTTGTAGAGATGATTATTCAAATACAAAAGAGGATTTTAAAAAGGCAAGGAAGATAAAAAGATTTCGGAAGAGTAAATTAGTAAATTGGATAACATGCTTAGCTCTTTTAATGGTTTGACTCTTTTCACACTGATTAACAGTCCTCAGCTAGATTTGAGACAACTCTATATCTCTGAAAGTTGGTTGGGATACTCTTTACTCAGAAAATAGTTGCTGAATGAACTGTATTTTTCTTTTTTTTTTTTTTTTATTACTAGCTCTTTTATTTGGCAGAATAAGGCCAGAAGATGTTGTGTCAGCTATTTCTTCCCAGCCATCTTGTTCACAAATTACAGTGGATGCTCAGAAACTTCAGTATTAGCTTTAAGTGACGAAGTGATAAACTTCTCAGTTTTGAAACTACTATTACTAAATTTTTAAGCTTGATTCATACTCTTTCAATTAAAGATTTTTATTTCCTTCAAAGCCTGAGAATGTCTTGGTCAGAGTCAGGAAAATAAGTTTTTATATGCCTGCCTGTAAGTCATCTGGTTCATTTTGGAATTCTAGTGCCTTACACTGGTTACACAAGTTTTGATCAAGTCCTGAATTTCTTGGAAAAAAATATTTTCTGTAAAACTCTCTGAATTAGATAGTATTCACTTGACTTTTGCTTGGTATTCTGAAATGATCTGTTATGGCCAGCAGCAACAATGTTGTCACTAGCTATCCGTGGAATTCTTTCTTCTCATCAGCTACCCTTCTTTTTGTCATTATTATTGATATTTCTTGCAAAGGCTTTTAAAATTGTACTTTCCAAACAATGGTGGTTTTCTTTCAGATTTCAATGTCTTGTTTTCATACTGGAATGTCCTATGATTATCCAAGAAGTACAGACTTTTTCATAGTTGTGTTGCAGTTTCTCCCTACCCCATTCCGCTCATTGTCACACCTTCTCAGCTCATCTTTGTCATTTTCAGCAAAGTAGCTTATGGAGCAGTTGATGTATATGTTCAAATTTGTCAAACTTTTCGGTGTTTAATTAATATTCAGGAGAAATTTATTCTTTTCAGTCATTCACAAACCAGAATTATTCTTTGATCTTTGTGGCTTTGATGTTGTAACAAGAGCATAACAGCAGTTTTGTCTTTCTTGTTTTAGACCTACTGTACTTCAAAAAGATACCAAGTTGATTACACCCCGCAGACTGTGCGGGGTGTTGTCCCTTGCTTTGGTGAGCTGGACCACTTGTGGTGCATTTGCTGTATTCATTATTTATCTTCAATACTTGTTTAAGGTACTGAAAGGCTAAAAATGTTGAATTTATAACTGAATTCAGAATTTTGTATGCTTTGAATTAACCCCGTGTTAAAAGCAAAAATACAAATTACCATTTTTCATACTTAAAGGTCTGTTTTGAACTTGTCAGACTCTCACAATCCTGTATCTTTAGAGTGACTTTGTTCTTTTGATAATGCTTTTAAAAAAAAAAAGTACAGTCCCATATGCCCACTACAATAAATTACATAATTATGACTTTTTAATTTATGGTTAGGTAATATTATAAAATCAAGGACTAATAACTCCCTTGAAGAGAAACTTTAGGAAAGGGAGGACTGGAATGCTCTGTCAAATACTTTTTATCTCTAAAGACTTTTCACAGATTTTTATGGAGTAAAAGGAAGGAGGGTGGATATATTGTAGAATTAGGAGTCTCCCTGTATGTCTAACCTGATCCCTTGGCTAGGGCCACGAAGATCCATATTTAGTCTCTGCTATTCAGTTTCCATGGTCTTCCTTGCATCAGAGTGTCTAACTTACCTGATTCACCCTATGGTGTTATAGCTGCTAAATTAGCTACTATACTTAGCTACTAGGGAAGTATTGGAGCATGCATCTGCGAGCAGGGGCAGAGAGCAGAGCAGTTTACAAGTGGTCTGAAGTAGGCAGGTGGCTGCAGAAAGCACATCCCGAGGAATAGGTCTATCTCTACCTGAACTCCCTGTGACATAAGGTTACCTTGTGACGGACATTCCCATGCTGACATTACTCCCCCTTCTGCAGTAAATCTCCAAAACGGGACTTAACTCTGTGGCCTGTTTAAGGGTTTCTGCTGAAAATGAAGTAGAACTGGATTAGCAGGAGGAGGTGCGGATTATGCAGATTTTCCACTCTGTATTCCCTGTCCAGCATTGTGGAAGGAGAGAAAGGAGGGCAGCATGTTTTCTCTCTGTGTTTGGAATCCTTCCTTAAGAGAGCACTTCAGATGCTTCTGATAAAAAAGGCAGAGGGAGTTCTCGCATTGTGGCTCCATTGGGGTCCTAGAATCATCTGGCTATTAAAAGGGTCAAAAAAATAATTAGCCCCATTCTTGTATACTACAGCTTTTGTGTGAATAAACATTACTGAAAAAAGCTGAACTGGCTTTCTTACAGGTTATGAAACTACACGTGAATGTAAGAGCAGAACAAAACATGCTTCATGGGGTAAGTCTGTTTCCTGTTTAAGGTCAAAGCTGTGACCAAAAATTGTTAGACAAACATAAGCAGTATGAATTGTTATTGTCTTGCCTTGGTGGTATTATGTTGTGTTGTGGTGACTGGATGGCTGTAGTTTATTTACTGTGCTCATGATGTGAAAGAAAACGCAGGACACAAGTAGTCTGCTCCATCACATGTGAGTATTGCACACACCGTTCAAGGTCACTGCAGTGTGAACTTGTCTGAAGTTCATTTAAGAAGAAAACGTTCAGAACAACAGCTTTCGTCTGAATTTTGCTATTTGGTGTTATGCATGACTTATCTAAATAAATAAATGTAATTTCTAGGTAATAGTCTACACTAGAGGTATTATTTTTTTTCCAGATAGGTAGTTTGTGGAGTTCAGGGTTTTTTTTTCATCAGAAGATGACAAATATGATTTATTAGATGGATATGGACAGAGACTGCACTAAATTGGGAGCTGTTTGAGAAGGAGTGAGGAAGCACTGGGTGTCATGCATTGCAAACTTTGTTTTTCAGTTAGTTCAAGGTACAGAATTCAAGATCTAAGCATGTGTGGATACAAGCATATAATAAGTACCTGGGTTTTTTTGCAAACGGAGTTAAAAAAGCAGTCTTCTAGAAAAAGTTGATGACAGTTTTCTTTGTGTTTCTTTGAGTATTTTTTGTTTGTTTAGATTTAAATCCTTTCCTTCTCTTCTTTCCATATATTTTTGTTCTGTCTTTTTTCATCTGTGGTTCAGGTTTTTTCTGTCATCTGAAGTTAGCATCTGCCAACTCACAGTTTATCTTAGAGCTATTCTTACGGCTGATGTTTTACTCCCAGTTGCATTAACTTTTGTATCTTTTCCCATGAATTTGTGATTTTCACCTGCATGCTTTATTACTCCTTTTATTCTGTTTCTCTTCCTTCCAAGAACTCAATTTCTTATCACTGCGTTGGTGTCAGGGCATCTCCACTCTCCATTCTTTTCTTCCAAAGACATATAAACGGTTACAGAGTCACAGAATGATAGAGGCTGGAAGGGACTTCTGGAGATCATTTAGTCTAACTGCCCTGCCAAGGCAGGTTCACCTAGAGAAGATCACACAGGAACACAGCCAGGAGGGTTTTGAATGTCTCCAGTGATGGAGACTCCACTGCCTCTCTGGGCAACCTGTTCCAGTGCTCCATCACCCTTAAAGTAAAGAAGTTGCTCCTCATGTCTAGATGGAACTTGCTATGTTCAAGTTTGTGCCTCTTACCTCTTGTCCTGTCACTGGGCAACACTGAAGAAAAGCCTGGTCCCAGACTCCTGACACCCATCCTTTAAGTATTTATAAGCATTGATAAGTTCTCCCCCACAGTTCTCTCTTCTCCAGACAAAAAAGATCCAAATCCCTCAGCCTTTCCTCATAAAAGAGATGTTCTAGTCCCCATCTTCATAGTCCTTTTGCTGTACCCTCTCCAGCAGTTCCCTATCCTGCTTGAACTGGGGAGCCCAGAACTGGACACAGTACTCCAGATGTGGTCTCACCAGGGCAGAGTAGAAGGGGAGGAGAACCTCCCTCGACCTGTTTGCCACACTCCTCTTGATTCACCCCAGCATGCCATTGGCCCTCTTAGCCACAAAGGCGTATTGCTGGCTCACAGTCATCCTGTTATTGATCAGGACTCCCTAAGTGCAGTACCCTACACTTGCTGCATTGAATTTCCCTAGGTTTCTCTCAGCCCAACCCTCCAGCCTGTCCAGATCTTGCTGAATGGCAGCGGAGCGTTCTGGTGTGTCAGCCACTCCTCCCCGTTTTGTGCCCTTAGCAAACTGGCTGAGGGTACACTCTTTCCCTTCGTCCAGGTCATTGATGAATATAGTGAACAGGAATGGGCCCAGTCCTGACCCCTGGGGAACGCCACATGTTACAGGTCTCCAACTAGACTCTGTGCCACTAATCACAACCCTATGAGCTCTATCTTTCAGACAGTTTTCAATCTACCCACTCTCCATTCATCTAACCCACACTTCCTAAGCTAGCCTATGAGGATGCTGTGGGGGACAGTGTTAAAAGCCTTGCTGAAGTCAAGAGAGACAGCATTCACTGCCCTCCCCTCATCTATCATGGCCTTATAGAAGGCTATCAGATTAGTCAGACATGACTTCCCTTTGGTAAATCCATGCTGACTACTTCAGATAACCGTCTTTTGCTCCACATCCTTTGAAAGCATGCCCAGAACGAGCTGTTCCATCATCTTTCCAGGGATAGAGGTGGGGCTGACTGGCCTGTAGTTTCCTGGGTCTTCCTTCTTGCCCTTTTTGAAGACTGGAGTGACATTGGCTTTTCCTTCAGTCCTCAGACAACTCTCCCATTCTCCAGGACCTTTCAAAGATGATGGGGAGTGGCCCAGCAATGACTTCTGCCACATCCTCAGCACTTACGGGTGCATTCCATCAGGACCCATGGACTTGTGGATATCCAGTTTGCTTAACTGATCTCTACCTTGATTCTCTGCTACCTTGATTTCTCTTAGTGTAAGATAAATTTCAGGTTAAGTCAAGATGCTTTAAAAGTGAACATTGTTTTGAATGGCTTTTTGAGAGATAAATTGCAAATTTTCTTCTTAAATCAGAGCTGGTATGGTACTGCTGTGAACAGTTTTGTTCTCCTCCTCCTCCCCCAGCATGTGAATGTTCTTATGACTTTTGCCTTTTAATTTCAGGATTCAGACTGCTCAAAAGAAACTTCACGAAACTCTAGTATACACCCAGTCAAAAACCAGAGTTCGATGGACAGTACCTCAAAAGCAACACAGTCTCTTTCCAGCAGTGCAACAGTTGCTGAAGCTGTTAACAGTCTTAAGATGCATGTTACAATTCTCAATTTATTCACATGGATCGTGCTGCTCAACTTGCCGTCTTTAATTTATTGGTTAAAAAATCTCAGGTAAATTCTTAAATTGCCAATAAGGTGGCAGAAAAGAATATGAATCTTTGGAGATAGTAAAAATTGCAAATGTTTGACACTCTACATTGTTAGCTACCTTATGGTATCAAAGACTTCTGTTAATTATAAATGTTTTTTCTATGCAGTCTGGTTTATGTTATGATATAAATAGGTGTTAAGTGAGTTGGTGATATGCTGAAGGAAGTAATTAAGAAAATATGTAAAGTCAGTCTGTGATGCCATATACATTTTGTGTATGTTTGTTACCAGCATGTGCTTGTTCCCATCTTGGATTTTATTTGTTAGCCTAGTTTAGAAGTATCATGCTTTTTAAATCATTTTTTGCAGGTACAGTGTTAGACTTGATCCTGACCCATGTAGATCTACAGCTATTATCCTCGTGTGCATTTTAGAAATTCTCATGAATTCAAGTACTTCTGAAGTGAAATCAAGGTACTGTAGCCTAATCCTTAGTTTTTGTTTTCCTGCTTCTTAGTGCTTCCATTTATGTAGTAAAACTTAATTTATGCTGCACAGACATGTAATTGTTCAGCCTGTGTAGAGATTCGTTAAACTCATATGGTTAAATCCTAAAGTCTGGGTAAAATGTGTGCAAACTGCTTGTAGTTCAGCTAAGTGGAGAAAATCACTGGTATTTACCGCATGGACTTAAATGAACTATTTGCTATCAGAACCACTGATTGCATAAAGAATTCTGTTACAGTGACTTTTTTATTCACAATTCCTTGAATCCTTTTAAACGTTACAAAATCCTAATACATTTAGCAATTATTGTAAGAAAGGTACAAGGAAAAGTGAATTCTAAACCATTATAATTATGTTCTTGTAATCCCCACTTGTGGCCACACTTGTACAAATGTAATGGGCTTTCTACCAGATCGAGACGTTTTGAGCTCTTGGTTGTGCTGACAGGTAGAACATTTCTTGTTCAGATATAATGTTAGTGCCTTATGAAACACCATGAATAATAACCAGTGTAGTTTATCCTCTTGACTGGTACCTCTTAATGACATTTTATTAGTCTTTTTGAATAATTGCTCTTGCTTATGCCTCAGTTTTTATTGACCATTTGTTATGTTTTAAAAACTAACAAAGCCTTGGAATTCATAAATTATTTCTCAAAAGAAAATGAAATATGTCATTTGCATACCTTCTGCATGTATAGCTACAAAAATGGCATTTTTTGCTTTATATTCTTACAGTAAACTCTTGAAGATCGCAGCCAAAGTTCCACTTCCTTTGTCTGTTGCAATGTTGGCCTTTGGACGAATGCATTTATACAAAGTACCACACTTTGTAACTGTTTCTCTTCTTCTACATGTGCTGTGTTGTGTGGTGTAATCTTCATTACACACAGGAAGAACAGTGCAGCTCAGAAACTTAACAGTGAAGATGGGGCAAATTTCAACAAAGAAATGCCTAGATTATTACATCATCAGTATCTTACGTTATGTGGGAGAGGGGACAGAACTGTGAATACTTGACGAAAAGTTTGTGGTTCTGTTCATGTTGCTTAGAAAGCTTTTCATGGTGTTTATTTCTTGACTGTGAAAATTTAATGAATTATTAACAATGTGAGTGTGTAATCACATAAATCAGATTAGTGTAACATCTCAATACTCTGTTTGCCTTGTAGACACTTTGATACTTCACTGTACTTCTTTGCTGAAACAGACTTTTTCTACTCACTATGCCACACAGTGCTTATGTTATGAACTTGTATCTCTTTCAGGTCTGAATTATGCTGGTTAAAACTCAATACATTTCAAGCACACTGTGACTATCATAAAAAAAACCTACACAGCCAAGTATACTTTTTAATCATTTTATGCTACAGTTAAAAGCTGCCACAGTTGTGTCTAGACAAACTAGAATGTACTCCTTATATAGAACTATTATTTCTATCAAATCATTTGTTCAGTCTGTGTGAGTTGAACATTTGTGAGATTATTGAAAGTCTTATACATTTTACTTTTTGTGAGAGTGAGAAAACAACAATATTCTGTGTAGCTTTCTATTCAGGAAGGATACCAGCAGATTCATAAACAATTTGCTGTAATGTTGTTTTAAAACATTGCCAGTTTTCTATGGAATTTTGTCAATTCTGAAATTACTCCTTGGGCTTTTTCCATATGTGGAAGTTAGCAAACGCTGAGGTATGGTGTGAGCTGCAGTGCAGTTGCTGTACCACACTGTTTCCAAGTAAACAAGGCAGGCTTTTTTTGCTATTGTAAATGGAGAATCAACCATCTCATAATAAATGTCCATACAGGAAATTAATATGGAATAATTGCAACAGTGTAAATTCACATCCTGCCATACAGTGCTAACTTCCTCATGTGGACAAACTCTTGTTAGTAGTGGGAAATACTGACCACAATTATTAGCTCTGTATAAAGTATTATCCTAGTGCCTAGATGCTACAGTGACTGCCATTTATAATAAAGCCTAAAACAGCTATGTGTAAGGAATTCTGTCCCCTGGGTAAGAGTTTTGCCAAAAGAGGAAATCTCAGTAGCCATTAGGTTAAAATGATGTACTGATTCTATGTAGAGATGAGCCTACTATGTGCTTCTGTGTTAGCTGTCTCCGCTCTGAGATATCTGTTGTCTTCATATGGAAATACTAGACCATCTCAGTCATCTTATATGAATAATAAGAGGAAATCTGCCATCCACAGTCAGTCAAGTATATTCTTGATGCAGTAGCACAGCCAGCCTGACACATTAATTTTATCCTATTTCATTAACCTCGCCTAAAGTGCCTCCGTTAGTTCTAGCGTGTTGTCAGCGTCAATTCATTTGCGCTGGCTGCAAAGACCTAATTCACACAGTGACTTTCAAAAAATGAAGGACAAATGTGAAGCAGGCACCTGTTTTGTCCACTTTATATACAAGTCAGCAGTTCAAGCTATCAGTAAGTCATTAAAACTGCTTTAAATGAGTAAGATTATTGTAGTTAACCAAACCACTGTCACTGGTATCAGTAATCAGTTAAATTATAGTGTGTGTAAATCAGAAAAGTTACTTGAATAGACTATATATTGATACTTTCTAACCAAATGTAGGCTACAGTATACATATATAAGATAATTTGTGTGTTTAAATGCACTTGTAGCTAAATCCACCAGTTGGTTGAATGTAAAAATTGCAATTCAGACCTAAAAGAATAGATTAATTTTTCTGCTTTCGAATGGCTGTGAATTAAAGACAGTGGCAGAATTGCATTGGGGCTGGTTAAAAAAACTTGTGAAATGTGCAGGATCTGATTTCTGTGGAAGATAATTTTCCTTGGCCTTCATGGTCCTTTTGGTTTACTACTGTATTTTACTTCTGATTTTGTTTTGCCATCTTAATGGTCTCTTTATGCACAAATCCATTTGTTGGAGCTGCTGGTGGAATAAAACAGTGATCAGAATAAGGAGAGGAAACAGTCTCTGTATGTAGTAGATTTGATAGCTTCCAAAATCTGCCACAGTGTGAAACCTCTGAATTACAGCAGCATAGAATAACACATTTTTAAAAATTGAGTTATACCTTTAATGCTGGCTATTGTGGTGATAGTTGTTATCACTTTTCATGAAATGGGTTACAGAATCTTGCATAGAATCCTACCTGATTTTCAGTTTGGAAGTAGGAATAGATACAGTCCTGAGTCTGAGATCCCAGATGACAGAATTTATCTCCCTCAATGCTCCTTTTTTTTCCGAGATGTTTTACCTTCACTGGGGGAAGAAGGGGAAATATTACTGCTACTTTGGATTTGTATGCATCCTGTGTCATTTGCTAGATGAAAACTGTTCTTGGAGATGTGCGTCTGGATCTTGCAGTGATTCTCAACTGTGTAATTTCATCTGTTTGAGTGATTAGGTGACTAGATCTTCAGAGAAAATTCATCCCATTCTAAGAGAGGATGAATGATCCTACTTGCTATTCTGAAAAGGACAAGATTTTATAACGATCTAAAATTGGGGTTTTTGGGGTAAAATACAGTGTCTGTTTTTGCTTTTGGAGAAGAGGGTTCTGTTATATGAATTTCTAGCTCTGCCACTGTTCACAATTACAATCTCAGCAAAAATGTAGGCTAACTCACTATAAAGACTTTTAATTGTGTGTATGAGGAAGTGTAAATATTACTGAAATACCCTTTATTATGAGTAAGCTGCATTTATGAAACAGCTTTTGGCAAATAAATTGTAAGATCTCTCAGAAACTTTAACTAAATTAAAATTCCAGTTTCTCATTCAAATATTAAATTCTCTAAACTGTGTGGGAGACACAGATTAACTCATAATGGATTAGTCCTCTGCTCTTTAAGGGAGGGTTTCTTTTAACAAGCAGACTCAAATTCTATTGTTCTCTCCTTTTTTGGTAAGTTGAGGTATTGCTTTTGCAAAACCACTGTTCTTCATCCATGTGGATGCTCACCACATTGAGATGGAGATTAAGCTACATAATCAAGCATTTAGGTTGAGATTAAGCCACAATTGTTTGCCTTGTACCTCAGGATGCATTCAAAATAAGAACTATTTGTGTGTCTCTTTTCTAATACTTTTTTAATGAACTATCAAAATGGAATTAAAAACAGGGTAAGAACCTAGAGTACCAAATGTCAGTCTTTTTAGGTACAGCATATATGTACAGCAGAATCTGGCAGGGGGAGATTTAATGAGAAGCTTTAAGTGACATCTCCATACTCTGAATTGCTCTTAAAGTCTATAATCTTTTCTGGTTAGTATGAACAAATGTGTTCCTCATAGTCTTACCATGCTGCAATCATAGTAGGTACAGCCACAACTGATAGTTCATAAAAGGTCTGTATTTATCTGGTAAGGAAAAATGGTTGCTTCTTAACTGGAATTACCAAATGTACCTTGAAAATGAATGAATGAATGAATGAATGATATCCAAAGGTGGTATTTTCAGTTTCGATTTAAAAGTTGGTTGTGGTATATCACATTGCAGTATCCTGTTAAAAGGGGGATTGTTTTTTGGGTTTTGATTGGCTTGGGGTTTGTTTTCAAAACAAATAAATAATTAAATTGCAGTGACTGGCAGTTAATTATTTCTAATATTTAGAGTTCTGCTCTGATTCTGGTTTGAGTAAGCTGATACACGTAGCAATTACTTCCAAAATATTAATTTGCTAAGTTTTAAAACAAACAAACTAATAAGACAACACAACCCTAAATGGCATAGTAGTAATATATTGCAGAAGACATAGAGACTGTCTGTATGTCTAAATGAACTTTTCAACTATAACTTACATGGGCTACCTTTAAAGTCAGCGTTTAAAAAATAAAAGAAAATGTGTTGATATCTAAAAAACCCAAAAAACATTGTTCCATATGTCAGTGTCTGATATGAAGTCTAATTTTCCATGTGTTTGCCATTAACAGGGTTATAAACTTGTCCTTGACTTTTTATCTGAAATCTAATAAATCTGCTTCTATGCTGTGACAGAATAAAGTCAATTATGTGCCTATGAATAAAACTGAGAAGCTTTCATTTTATCAAGTTTATTTCAATACAATGATGACTGTGTTTAGACTCTTGTCTTATACACAGAAAAACTCAAAAATTTACAGACCTTCAATACTCCTGAGTTACTGAAAATGTCTCTGGAAGCGGTTATAGTGTCCATACAACAATTGTGCTGCTGGTTTAAGTCACTAAGCTACTAGAAAATTGTTAGCTGTAAACCACGCTAAATTCTTAATGCTTATTTTCCATTTCATGTTGAATATTAGTCACTTAATTTACAGCTTTTACTTTCTACCTCTTTTTTCTCTGGGAGATAATCAAGCTATCTTTTATAAGCACTTAGCACTGTACTGTATAAGGTTTTAAAATGTTCATCACCATTCCTTTAGGGAATGTCACTGAAGCTACATGCTGCTCTTGTATACCTCTGGAAATGTGTGACAATAAATGACAATTGAAAACAGACTGATTTTTTTAATGTTAAAGTGAAATGGTTTTCTACCTCTTTTTTTTTTTATTTTTTTATTTTTTTTTAAGAACCAGAACTGTAACCTAGTATTCAAAATAGAATCTTTAAAAATCTCAAAAAGTTTATTTGAGAGCCTCTTACAAATATTATCTTTTCCGATGTATATTCGTATTTCTGGAAGAATGTATTCAAAGCTTTTAATCATCTCATTTATCTTAAAGCTTAAATAAAATCTATAAATTCCATCTTGTTAATAAATATTACTACTTTAAAAAATAAATTTTAAGCATTTAAGCAGAAAATTCTGTAGCTCTTACTTAAGCAAATCTGCCCAGTACCTCAAATTTTTAGGTATCTAAGCACGTAACTGCCTCAAACATGTGCTTATTGCCTTGTAGCATGAAAACCTGAGTCAAAGCTGTTATGTTTTGAATTAAATTTTGCTTAAGATTTAGGGTGCCATTCTACATTCTGAAATGCAGTGTCATTTTGTCACTTGTGCTGTTGTGAACAAATCTTGTACACGTGGCCTCTTGATAGTTACTGGCAGGTTGTGGTCCAGATCCTGTAGGAATCTGTGTGGTACCAGAGCTAATTTGGTGTCTGTAAAAGTCAGGAATAGTTCACACAAAGTTGTTGCTTTGCAGCACATCATTACAGTTCCTCCTTCTATACATGATTATCCCTTGGGTTTGCAGTATCCTTCTAGTAACATAATGGTGGCAGCAACAGCAGGCACTGTGACTGACCTAGTGACGGTATGCAGCAGCTCTCCTGCAGACTGTTGTTCTACTGCAGTTTTGCATGTGTTGAAATACCAGCAAAGGCTTCTTTCCCTTCAGTGTCAATAATTTCAGGGTATGTATATATACTAAGCATCAAACATGCAAGTGTTTAGTCTTATGAAAGCTAAGGGCGCTATTTTTTGGATCAATTTGAGCTTCTGTATTTTCCCCTTAGGTCACTTTGGGTGTTGAAAACAGTATTTGAGATTGCAGCATAACTGAAACATTTTACGGAAGTCTACAGGTTGCAGATGTGACATATGTAATTAGAGTGCCAGACCAAAATGGAAATGTGACATTCCTCACTGTGACTTCAAACTTGTAGCTTTCTAGATTAAAAAAAAAAAAAAAAAATTAAAAAAAAATAACCTGTGCCTTAAATCAGTAAATGAATATGCTCTGACTGTAGCCTGTGGACTTCTGTAGCCTTATATTTGATTTGTGTGGATCATACTGAAAATTTATTTGGGTAAAATACTTTTAAAAACTATTTTTACCCCTTTTTACTACACTTACAGAAATGAAAACTTGTGACAAGTACAATATATTTGTGGTTTAGAATCATACCAGCCAAAGTCAGAAAGTTTTAGCTGAACTTAATTTCTCAACTCTTTCTATTGTGACAAAGAAAGAAAAATAAGGAAAGAAAACTAGTCTCATATATCTGTCTCATCTTTGAAATCTGTGTATCAAATTATTTGTAAAAATTGTCTTCATTAGTTTCTTCAAAAGAAAAAAAAAACCCTGTAATTGTATTTTAAGCAAAATACTATGTTTAAGCCATTAAGTATCATATCTATTCCAATGTAAGAAGGAACTTCACTTTTTAGGAAAAATTATTATACATAAAACCCCCGAGAGTTGTTGGGGTTTGTGTTGTTGGATTTTTTGTTTGGTTGGTTGGTTTTGGGAGGAGGGGGAGGATGTGCTGGTGGTGGTGATGGACCACTGTTCTTCACAGTTCATTAAAACCAGAAATAGCAAAGATCTTAATATATTATTTTGATATAGTAGAAGGATTACTTATGTATTGTTTTTTAATATTAAGAGCTCAGGAAGAGCCTCCATTGCTTTCCTTATGCGTCTCTACAGGATTTTTTGCATGGTTTGGACACCCTCCCAGATTCTGACCTGCTCCCCCTCCTCCCTGGTATGAGCACTGTGTAACAGTGAATCTTGACTAAAGATGCCATCTCAAAGCTTATTGTCGGATTGTGGGTATTTAGATATGCACACAAAATGACTGCCTGTCAGCTGATCACAGTAACTGTTTGAAGCAAAACAAATCAAAGTTATTAACCTGCTTTTATCGAGGGCTAACCTGAACCTGGCTGCCACAATGCTGCTGATGCTGTGGCGCAGCAGATAACATGCAATATTTGTGACTTCCCTGCTACTTCCTTCTGTATGTTAGTGTAGGACTTTTAAAACTCTCATGCCAGTCACCAAACTTGTTCTTTCTTTCATGATGGTGTTTTTTCAGTAATCCTAGCCAGTGATGATTTCCTATCAACGGATTAATTAATATTAAATTAATATTAAAACCACTATGAAGTCAGAACTAACTTTAAAGGCCTTTATACCTGATGATATAGTTACACAGAAAAACTGTGTAGCCTAGGCCTAGTAACTTGATTCTCTGCTTACATTTTAATTGCTTTTCCAAGCACAGTGACACAATAATGTTGACCTGTTTTGGTAATTGTGTGGGGAGGAAGGGGGCTGATGTTTGTTTGGTTTTAGGATGACTTAAAACTTCGAAGAACACTAATGTAATTTTTGGAGAAATCTCTCTCTTCATAAGCAACCTCTCTTATATGTTTTTAACTCTTCCTCTGTTTTCAGTTCTTATATAGCTTGTGTAAATTTGGTGGTGTAGGTGGTGCAAACTTAATAGTTACAGGTTTCTAGAGATGTTGGCAGGGTCCTACCTATACGTTTTTGAATAATGCTATAATAAATTATTGTGCTTATTCAAATGCTTCTAAGTGAATTCTCAGCTACAAGTCAATGCAGTGTGTGACGAGCTTTGGCAAAGTCGCTGTCTCGTGAGATGCTGAGAAAACCCTGGAGAATAGGTATCTTCAGCTACTGTTGAAATTGCTGAAAGCTGAAATCTCAGAATCTTTAGAAACTGTGCTTTTAGATACTGGTACATTTCTGTTGAAGTTGAGTTTGAGTGGGAACTCAAAAAGTGCCACTTACCTGTCATACTTTGTAGAGTGTTGTGAATGTTACCTATACTTCTGTTGTACAAACTTGCTCGTGAGTGTTGTGATGAAAGTTGGCCTTTAGCGTTTGCTCAGGTACTCATGTGGAGCAGTTTGATGCTTTTCCTTCTAACTTGTAATACTTAGGATTCTAAGCAGAAAATAAAAACAGCGAACAAAAGAATTGTGGTTAGTGCAATCTTTAAGTAACAGACACTTTTTTCACATCTCAAGTAGAATACAATAAAGATGATACCTGATGAAGCTTGTCTCAATGTCTTAACTCATGTGACTTGGGCTGTGCAAAATGCAATAAAATGGAAAATGTTTGGTGAATAATATAGTTATATAGAGCATTATATGTGTAAAACGTGTTCTCAGCTAAACTGTTTAAATTTGCCTTTTGTTCTAGAGTTTTGCCTTTTTGAAGCAACTTCCATGAAACTGAACAAGCAATGCTATGAGCGTTGTCAGCTCCAGTGCAATTTCATTCAAACATACATGAGTATTACTCTGCCATAAGGGCTATATAATTAGTTTAACTATTTTCAACAGATTTGAGATACTGAAGATGTGTGTTTAAGTACATAACTTGTCAGGAAATTCCAGTACTTAAATTTGGCTGCACTAGAAAGGCAGCGCACTGACATCTGGCTTTTGTTAAACTAGCTACTGTTTTCAAAGGAGGATACAATTGTGTCCATCAGTGTAATTAGACTAACAGCATTTTAGTATGAATGTGTTCAGCTTGTATTTGACTTTCACTGAAGGAAAGAGCTATAATGAAATGATCTTTAAAAAACAAAACTCAAACCAAATCAAAATACACCAAAAACCACACATGAAAATGAGGACTAAGTCTAAGCAGATCTTCTAGCTCAAACAGTTTCTCAAACACTTATCTCAGGGAGCAACAATACAAGTATGTAGGAATTCTTAATTTTTTTTAAGACAGCTAATTGAATCTCTTCTGTACCTCATACCACATACTTCGTCAGTCAACCCAATTACCTTAATTCCTACAGTAATAAAACTTGTCTCAAATTTACAGATTTTTTTGGTATTTACTAGTTGAATATACTGTATATCCTCCATTTTTTTCTTTCTAAATAAAGAATTGGGGGGGGGGTGGAGGAGGGCGGTGGGAAGAGAAGGAAGAAAACTGCCTGCTGTTCTGGCCTTTTTTATTTGGTTGGTTGGTTGGGTTTTTTAGCTAAATAAGGAACTAAAGTCTAATCCCATACTGTAAATCAGGCCTTCCTGTCATCTCCACATATTTCTCCTTGTGGTTGATTTAGAAGGTACATTATAGACAACATTAAACTAGAAATAAATATCTATCTAGAAAATCAACAAAGTTCCCTTACATTGGGGCCCCCCTTTTTACAAGTTCTTCTGTTGCTACTGCTGTTCTGGTTCTTGATGAGTCTGCGATTTGGAAGTTCTCTATTATGAAAAGTAATTGATGGAGTTTGATGGATTTTGGTTTTAATGTGTACAATTTAATATATTTGTTAAAATTTTATTCCAAGTCTGTAGAATAATATACAAGCTGGATAGTGACTTGTGTTTTCATATGTTACTGCAGTCATGAAAATAACACTGCTACGATTTTGTTTGCTACATTGTTAATGATATTTGGATGTCCACCGTTTTGCCTGCCTGGAAGCGTGGTGTTAGGGTTTGTTTTGCTTTCAGAATTTAAACCAAAGAAAGATGTAAAACTTGTATTCAGAATTAATCACCTATAATATGGAGTAAGATAATGGCCAAAAATCTTTTGATTTAATATGTCTATTTAGAGGCATATTTTATGTGATACTAGCTAAAGTATCACCTAAATAATGGAGAAAAGAGTATAATGAAATTATAAGGAAAAAGAAAAAAAAATAGCAGCTTTGAGATGAAGAATTCTATGAAATAGGGTCAAGGTAAATTAGCACAGTCCTTGCAGTTGTTGGCTTAGTGTCTAGTCTGACAGGAGGATATTGACTGCCTATAAAATCAGGGTGGGAAAGCAACACTTCCATTAAAATGTTATGATTTTCGATCTTGAAACAGACCTTACTTTTTTCTCTCTCTCTCCAGTATCAGGAAAATGATCCATATCTCATCTTGCTTGAAAACCATTCAGCCAGCTGTAATTATCTGTTAGTCACCATTCTAGAGATATAGCTAATTACTTTTAATTAAAAATAATATTTTGATACAGCTCTGCTATCTCTGCTGAGAATTCTTTATAACTTATTACATGCTTACCTCCAATTTTCTGCAATACGGCTTAGGGAGGAGGAATTTGCACTGCGCTTTTCAATAGCAACAGGTCTTAGGAGTATTAAGGATAAAATTCTCAAGAGTCTTTATGTCATGGATGGAGATGGAATCATTACTGTATTTTTGAACTCCTGCTAACGTCATTGACACCCACCTACAGTCCACTAGAAATATAAGTGCAGAGATCAGTTTGTTCACAGATTACAAGGAGGCTAATCAAGAAGGGGCAAGAAAGAGCCAAATTCACTGGTAAGCTTTATCTTAAAGAACGTGAACGGGAGAATTATTTCTTCTTTTGCTTTTTTCCCTTGAATCGAGTTATGAAATGGGTCTCTAGTATGTTATACCAGGCTGTGTTATTATTGCATTTATTAATATGTGTAGTACACTTTCATTCCATGGAATTTTAAAAATTGAGCTATCTGCATCTGATGCCATATTTCTGCACGCTCTTTGGAGCAGACAAAGATCTGATGCTGTAACTAATCAGCCAATGAAAATGGCTGTATGTAATAACATATGTAAATTTACAAATGTAAATATTTGGTGTTAGATGTCATATGTAGTCCCTCTCAAAAAGAGAATCCAGAGTCTAGAAATAACTTTGGTATGGGAAATAATTCTTTAGAATAATTTATTCTTCTTGGTACATTAGTACTATTCAGTACTCCTAGTACATTTCTACTAGGAGAACAAATAAAGTTGATAGCACACATGTAATCTGCAGTATGCAGATTTTGCTTGCCATGGATAAGTTATTTTCAGCACTCCACTGGATTGTCATGCCTGCTCTGTGTGTTACTGTGCTCTGTAGGATTTAAGAAGCATGGTTCATTGTCCTTCTTCCAGAGAGTCTGTTCATCTCTTCAATATGTGGAAAGTGATGCTCCTGGGTCTATATACAATATTGGCTGTGAGAGGATTGGCAAAGGGTGCTCCTTTTCAACCAGAAGAAAAATGGAAACCTCTAGATAACCCTAGAAACAGAGACCTGGTAAGGAAACGCTGCAATAAAGATAGCCTAAATTTTGGGGGTTTTTGTTTTGCTTTGGGTTGGTTTTTTTATTGTTGTTTTCCATCATGAGAATTTTTATCCTCCAAATTTAAAGGTAAGAGGGACCCATAGAATGTACTGTGTGTAATTGTGCACTTTGTATAGTCAATAACCGCAACTGGATGAACATTCTGCAGTCAAGATGTACCTCTTAACTGAAGAGACATTCTCAGTGTGCAGTAGTGCATAGAAGTTCCTTATATCTCCATCCAGCAGCTTTAGTTTTTAAAAATCTGGTTTAATTATAAAATCACTCATTTTATGAAACAGAAGAGGAATGATTATTACGTTTCTCTCAAATGTGTACTCATTTTGTCTCATATTCTAGCAGTACAACTAAGTTTGCATCTGACACATTGTCATGAATAGTGGCTCAAGATCTGAAAGTTAATTACAGCAAAAAAATATCATTAAGGGAACATTCGTAAGATCTTACAAGGAATTTATGAATGAGAAAAAAAAGTCAGCTTCCCTCAAATTTTCCTCACTGTTTTAAGAAGTATTAATTTCTACTCTTAAGTGATATAAGGGGCCCATTCAAATCAATTGCCCACAGTTGCTAACTCTTGGAGAACATTTTTCTTAGAGAAATATGTAACAGAACTGTACTGTTTGCCTTCAGCAAGGGTTTTGCTGTGTCTGTCTTAAAAGGGATGCAGTTTGAATCCTCTGTGGTTCATAGGGGAGCACAGATGATCAGTAAACAGCAATCTTTGGACTCCATGTAAGGTGTAGGAGCAATGGACAGAGTGGGTATGTCCGAGTTGTATTACCTGTATTGTACCAGTTTATGATCAAAATAGAAGATATAATTCCACATAGGAACAAATATTAGCTCTACTTTGTGTCAGTAATTAATAATTAATCTCTGCTAGGCATGCTCTGTTTTCACATATGAAATATGTTCAGTTTTTCAGAACGCTCCAGGCTTATTTTTCGGGCAGGGGTCTTGATCTCAGAAAGTTCCCAGCTACTTTCAGTATGAACAATGAAGGACCAAGGCCTGTCATGTTCTACTCAGATCCTATTGCTTCTGCATTTGCAGATTATGAAGAAAGGAAAAATTCTTTTCCACATTATTTCAAAGGCTGAAAGATGCTGCTGACCAAGGTAAAAGAGGGTGCCTTTTCCTCTAGTGCAGTTACATGTAACCAAGTACAAAATTTGTTTTCAAGTGATTCTCATTTCTGTCTGAAGTATAAAACCAACAACTTTTTCACAGTAAATTAAAAATGTAGCACCGTAACTTTTGTCTGAAGTTGGTTTAAATTGTTGAGGTAGAGATTTAGGAACTATTTACTACTTTGGTACAATAACATGTGGTGCTTGTGCAGACCTATATAGACCACGCTTTTATTTTTCTTTTCTTTTTCTTTTCATGTGGAGAATTCTGCAAAATGTACAGGTAACAGAGAATGTGAGTTCTATTTAAGTAATTGCTATCAGTAAAACTATAAATTGAGACTAATGGTTTCCTGTTCTATATTAAGAATGTTAATTTAGACACAAGATATTGTACTAACAAAGCATGCATTTGTCTTTTACCTCTTTGACCATTCATGCTGCTTTCCTTATTTCTACCACTAAAAATGGAAGGTTCAGTAAAAGGTTTGCCAACTTATTCACATCTCTTCAAAAATAAGAAATAAAACTGAAGTGAGTCAAGCTTGCGTTATTAATAAACCCAACCTCAGTTTATAGCAGGTACTGCTCAGCTATTTTATCTATGCATAACCATGCTCTGTAATGATTAAATCCTTTCATACTTCATTTTGACAGTCAGTGAATACTGTCAGTTCTGATGAAAGGTAAATAATAGTTTTGTTCCATTTTACAAAGAGGTGAAGATTTCAGTATGTTTTGAATCTAAGCATTTTGGTGATTTACCTAGTATCTTAAGGAGTTTAATTTGTAATCAATATTTAGTTTAGGAATTTTAGCTCTGTCCTGCTCTCTGCCTGCTTAAGCATATTTCTTGTAAGCAAAAGCAAAGCTTTGCTATTCTTATTATCATGAATCATAATGAAGACTGCACTCAAATTTTAATACTAAGTTCTTTTTGCCGCATTTTTGTATCAAGGAAAAAAAAAAAAGTATTGTGCATCAGTAACTGAAAAGGGACTTAAGGGATGCTATAGTGAGAAAATTGCTGGTGGAAGTAATTTGTCCTGCAGCATTCAGGATGATCATGGTAGTTGTCTTTGGTGTTCAGAACTGTCTTCTGGAAGAAGAGGTCTGCTGCAGTTATTTGGGCTATGTCAGTCAGTGTTACGAGGTCGTGGTGTGGATTGTACCCTGGTTGCATGCAACTATTTCTGCATTTGTCTCACATCCTTTTTTTTTTTTTTTTTTTTTTTTTTGCTTTTTTTTCCCTTCTTTTTTTTTTTTTTTTTTCTCTTTTTCTCTCTCTCTTCCCTCTCTCTCTTTTTTCAGGCATTAACTGCTGAACTTCATGTGAAGCGGTAACCTTTACAGAAAAATATTGCTGCTTTGACTTTTTAACAGTTACCTGACAATGTTAAGTTTTCCTCACTGTCAACAGTTCTCACCTATGGAATCTGATGTCACGCTTAAACTAGCACCTTGGCTGTCTCTTGACAAATGTTTCATGTTTGGCTACTCTAGTTTGCGTAGCAGAATTGTGTTTGTTTCTGAATAAACAAGGAGTGCAATGGAGTGCTTTTCACTACCACCACGTGTCTTTGGGGGAAATCGGTAAATAAATGTTACCTTTCAGTTTATTACAACTAGACGTTGTAAGGTGGTTTGCGGCAATGTTTCAGATATTCTTTTACCAGAAAAGTTCCAGTTTGGTGGGGGAAATTCCCTCCCCAGCTGCCGAGGCCCCATGGCTGCTTCTCCCACATCCCCCTTTCTGAGCAGGCCCCAGTCAATAACTAATCCGTATATGAAGTTAAATAACAAACAAACAAAAAAGCCAAACAAACCAACCACCTTCTTCTATGAAGGTAACCCCCCTTTCCGGGGCAATGAAAGATCAGCTACACCTGCACCCAGGCTGCTGGCAGAGGTCCTTTCCTCACGCAGCAGGCCCTCACGCTGCTGTCCCTGCCGAGGCAGCGACCGCCTCCGGCCCCGGCTGCCCGTCGCTCCCCCGGGCTCGGGAGCCCCTCCGGCCCCGGCTGCCCGTCGCCCCTCGGGCTCGGGAGCCCCTCGGAGCTAAGCCGGGCGCACCCGCCGCCCCAAGGGCCGCGCCGGGCCGGAACCCGCGAGTGAGAGCGCGGCGCGGGGCGGGCGCCAGAAGGGGACGGACCCGCGTCCGGCCCTGAAGAAGGTTCCGGTGCGCCGGCTGCCGCCGCGATGTCGGGGTTCAGCCCGGAGCTGATCGATTACCTGGAGGGGAAGATCTCCTTCGAGGAGTTCGAGCGGCGCCGAGAGGAGCGCAAGAGCCGCGAGAAGGTGAGTCTGCCCCTAGGGGCGGCCCCGCGGCCCGGCCCGCTCCGCTCCTCTCCGCTCCTTCCTTCCCTCCCGCCATCCACGGCAGCACCTGGCAGGGCTCGGACCCCTCCGGGGGCAGCGGGGCTTCCTCTCTTCTGTCTGTGTGTAGGGCGGGGGGGGGGCTTCTGTTAAGTGCTGCTGCGCTCAGCTGTTGATGACTGTGCTCAGCTATTCCTTATGCCTTCGTCATTGGCGATTCCTGTGCAGAATGTGTACGAAGCTGACTGTAATTTGTAAGGGTCGTTGGGGAGCAGCAGGGCAGGTTTCTCAGGGGAGCACACGCTTTCCAGAAGCACGGAATGTGCATTTCGGTCGATGGCAGTGCGGCTTGCGTCCCTGGCTGGGCAGGAGTGCGGTTGCCTTCAGGCACCGTAGGTAATTTCTTCAGGCCAGAGCAATGAGCAGAAGCAGGTTTTGATATAAAAACACCCAGTGTATATTGATACTGCTTCCCCACACTCTTTTGTGTGAGATCTAAGGAATGCTCTTCTCAGTGACAGCCAGTGATAGGAGAAGGGGCAACGGGTGCAAGCTGGAAGAGAGGAGGTTCTGTGTAAACATAAGGAGAAACTTTTCCACAGTGAGGGTGGCAGAGCTCTGGAACAGGCTGCCCAACGAGGCTGTGGAGTCTCCTTTTCTGGAGACATTCAAAACCCACATGGATGTGTTCCTGTGTGACCTGCTCTAGGTGATCCTGCTCTGGCAGGGGGGTTGGACTAGATGATCTTTCAAGGTTCCTACCAACCCCTAATATTCTGTGAAGAGATTCAGTCTGACTCCTTTTGGTCCCTGTGGCTTCTTGGCAGCAATAAACACAAGGAGAGACAGCTTTGTGTTTAAAAGTAAGCAGATGGAGGTGTTATGAGAAATTCTGCATGCTTGGTTGGAATGCTGTGGTTAGCTTAAACATTACCATCTTTCTATCAAAATGCAAATGAATCCCTGTATTTCATCATCTCCAGAGAGAAAATTCAGCAGGACTTGGCTGTCATGGAAGAACAAGTGGTATCCTTGGGCAACCTTCTTACTGGATTAACAAGGGCTATTTTGATGTTTTATTTTTGTACTGAAAAGGTCAGGCTTCTAAAAGGATATGTCATATGCTTGTTACTTTTTTTTAATACAGTCAACCATGTCACCTTACCTCATTGTAATGCCAGATAAGCAATGGCCCAGTCTCCTCAGTCAAAATCAGTGTGAACAGTCTTCATTTGAGTCACCTCACATTGATGAGAATATAAATGTCTTGAAAACAAGTAATGCTGGGTTTTGTTCATTTAAAACTATAGAGGTTATTCCACTTGTTTCTTTAGCGGTGCAAAAGCTGGACACCCGTGGTCTAAGTGATAATTGCAAATATTAGGGGAAATAGGAAGGAGTTGTGTTATAAAGCTGATAACTGATATTGTTGGTGTGCGTAGGATGGCGAAAATGCATCTGCTGAGGAAAATGCTGAAGATGTAGAGGCTCCATCTTCATCCAGAAAAGCATCTGGAAAATCCCAAAGTCAGGACGAAACCGATGGTAAATGTTAACATAAAAATTTAAATGACAAATGTATTGAAAAGGCTACTGAAATCATTTGTTCTTTGGTAGCTGGCCTTTTATAAATACCTGGTTGCTTCTTCTGAACCTATGGGTATTAGTGCATGTTGTTCGAATGTGTATCTTTGTAGGATGTTCTGAACCATAGCCATGTTTAACTTTGACCAGATCCAGCCCTTTAAAAAGCACCGAACAATTCTTTTTCTGGGAAACCCTCCTTTTTTCCCTTCCTGGCTTCTTAGCCACATGGTCTCAGTTATTAACTCTCTCTAAAATTATAAACAATTTTAAATTTTAAACTTACCTCAAAAAGTCTTCTGTCTGTTTTTCTTTTGGCTTTTTTTCCCATGCGTCTCTTGTCTAGTTTTTTGCTGAGACATTGAATGTTTCAGGTTATTTGATTCTACTTTGTGAGTGTTGCTGCCTTCCCTTATCATTCAAAGTGATCATACCTCTTCAGCAGCTGCGCTCCATGCACCAGCCAAGGAACCTTCTTGTGGAACTGATGGTGCTGTGAGAGAGCAAAGTGTGAATTTTATCGCTTTGTGTTGGTTCTTCGACTCCTCTTGTTGTTTTCACTGCAAATTCTCACCGTTCTGTTTGTTTGTTGTTTGCTTGTTTGTGTGTTTTTCTTTTCTTAAATTTTAAAAATAGGCCTTAAATTGTCTCATCTAAAACATGCACTGATGGTGCCTCGACTTTGAAAGGATGACCAGACCTCATCCTAGAAGGACAGAAAAATGAACTCTACACATGTAGTTGGAGCCAGATAGACTTATTGACCCTTCTTTTTACTGATGTCTCCGAAATACACAGAAGCCTCAAAAGCAGTCGGAATCAATGAAGCATTAATAATAATTATCACTATTTTAAAAGTTGCTATTAGAATCATTGTTAAGGTTTTCAAAAGAAAAACGTTGGAAAAGGTCTGTTGTTAAAATCACTTTTGATACATGAATCTTCAGAGCTAATCTGCTACAATCTTCAGGTGACTCCTGCAGCCAAGGAGACTGCAATAAAGGGGAAATTAAATTAATAATTAGATGTTGGGGTTGCGGGAGAGGAGGAGGAAGAAAAGTCTTGATTTTTAGATGCCTAATATCCAAGTCAGAATAAAAATAATCAAATATATCCAAGTCAGAAAAAAAAAAAAATAACCATCAACTCAGATGTAGTACCCAATTCCATCATGTGTATAGGAAATACATGATAGATTTATTTTTCAGTCTCATCTTGATCCTGTGGTTATTAATTTATGAAATCTTTTATATGCCCAGTCCCCCAGCTGAAGCCTTTGAACATCACATAGTTCGATATTTTGCATAGATGTAGACTTTTGGGTGGTTATAACCCTCAAGCTAGCAATGAAAATTTGTAATTAAAAATTGTGAACATTTTTGAAATTATATACTTGAAGCATATTTATTTTGGAACTATAGAATCATATTCTTATTTATTTTAAAGAGTTCCATTGTTTCTTTTTCTGGAGAAATGTGAATTATCTGGATTTTGCATTTATACACGTTAAGAGGTACTTAACTGTCATGAGTGCAATGGTTAGAAGATCCTGTTTTCAATTACTTCTAAAAATTGGTTGCTCCATTATTGTTTAGTGTAATTGCCTGCTCACTTAGCCTCTTCATCTGAAAAGCTTTATTCCATCCAACCAGTTCAGTGCTTGAAAATTGCTTAATATGCTTCTCCTATATGGATTGAGAGAAATATTGAGTGAACTGTTGCTTCATTCTTTGTGCTCCTCCATGAAAGCATTTCAAATATCCAAAAAATGTTAGAGACTGGGGTATATTAAGCATTGATGATGAATAATGCAGAGTTCCAAAACCAAAGAGGTTGTTAATATTTCTGCATTTCTGCAGGCCTTTTTCTTATAGAATAGCACTTTCAAGTGGGCTACTAATTATGAAGAATTCAGTTTTCTCTGCATTTGTCCTGATCGGCAGCGTATACTCGTGATTATATCATAAACCTTTCCTGCTTCTTTGTCAACCAGGAGAAACTTCAGATGGCGTCAGTAAATCTGTTCATCGGGTCTTTGCCTCCATGCTTGGGGAAAACGAAGAGGAGGAGGACGACGAAGAGGAAGAGGAGGAGGAAGAAGAAACTACTGAGCAACCCACAGCTGGTGATGTTTTTGTGTTGGAGATGGTACTTAATCGAGAGACCAAGAAAATGATGAAAGCAAGTATTTAAACTTTGATGTGACTTAACCTGTCTCTCCTGAAGCATAGTGCATAAATGCCAGTTGGTGTGATTTTGGCTACTTACTGAGAAATTCTCATGAAAATAATTCCATCTAGGATACTTCTGCTTTTATTGGTGTCACCTGTCTTCATGTTTCTAAAAATTACTGTAGATTACTGTTTGAAAACTTTCAACAATAATGAAGTGAGTTTTTCCTGTGTCTGGACTGTGTTTTAATTAGATATCAGAGTTACTCTGTCGGTTGTGAAAATTAGCAAATATTTTGCTCAGTCATTTTAATATCACCAGTACTTAAATAAGGCGTTGTTTTTGTTGTGTTACGCACGAGTGTCAATGATGTCTCTTGAATTTGGGCACAGCTGAATCCTTGGTAGAAATACTATCCCTTTTCCTTGTAGGAGAAAAGACCTCGCAGCAAACTTCCCCGAGCCCTGAGGGGTCTGATGGGAGAGGCCAATATCAGGTTTGCTCGAGGAGAGCGTGAGGAGGCTATTCTAATGTGCATGGAAATCATTCGACAAGGTATGTTAGAATGGGACAACTTCTTGGCTTTAAGGATGGGGTGAAATTGCAGGGTGCATCAGGAAAACTCTGTTGATTCACTGATGATGAAAATAGACAGTAGAAGGAAAGTCACTGTGTAAGGAGTGTGGAATGAAGAATGCGTGGTACATGTCCTTTATTGTTTTGCTTATAAAAAGAAACTAGCATCCCAACTCTGCAGAGGCCTGGCCCTTTGCTTAGCTTTACACGGTTCTCTTTTATTGTTTTTGAGGAGCCAAGGTATAAACATCAGCATGAATTAAAATGTAGAAGAATGCTATAAATGGTTGTTGTTACATTCTGTCAGGATGTTTAGTAATTTACAAAAAGGAATTGAGGCTTGTCTGCTGTTTTTTTCTGAGTTTAAACAGATCTTTCATACAATTGTGATAGCTGTTGTTTGCAGGAAGGCAAGTTACTTGTTTTCAAGGTGGTTTTAAAGCAATAATTCTAAAGCATTCTTTTTGTCTTTTCACAGCTCCTCTTGCTCATGAGCCGTTTTCCACTCTTGCCATGATCTATGAAGACCAGGGTGATATGGAGAAGTCGTTACAGTTTGAACTGATTGCAGCTCACTTAAATCCGAGTGACACCGAGGAATGGGTCAGACTAGCAGAAATGTCACTGGAACAGGACAATATTAAACAGGCTGTTTTTTGCTACACAAAAGGTAGCGTAGCAACCATTTTAATACTTTGAAATAAACATTAGGTGCTAATGGCAATAATTTTGTTTTCTTCCACTTGCTAATTTAGTTTGCTGCAGTTTCCTAAGATTCTGGTACCATTAGTCTTTCATATGGGATGTAATTTTCTTACAGAAACCTCGTGCATATCCATTAACGTTAATCTAGTCAGGGAAATGACTGTGAAATCCATTGCTACCTTTTCCTAAAGTAGGCTACCTGCATGTTTTTTCTTGTAGCTCTGAAATATGACCCAACCAATGTGCGTTACCTGTGGGAGAGATCAAGCCTGTACGAGCAGCTGGGGGAACATAAGATGGCTATGGATGGCTACAGGCGTATTTTGAATCTCCTGTCTCCCTCTGATGGAGAACGCTTTATGCAGTTGGCTAGAGACATGGCAAAGTAAGTTGGATTTAAAAATACTATGATTTGGTTTTCTGGAGTTTCTCAAAAGCTCAAATGAATAAGCTCTGCAGCTGATTCAAGCTGGGTATGGACCTGAAATCGAGGAATGCAGGTGTTTTTGCTGGCAGTGACCCTCACACAAGCTTGAGCCCCAAAATGTTGTGATGTTGACACATGTGGGAATTATCCTGTGTGGGATCAATGCATCATTTAGAAGTACTGCATTCTTCTGGAGTAAGAGAATAAAATGCAAACACTAAGTACAGGAAAAATACCAATAGTATACAATTATATATAAATGCAGTGTATTCAATCTGTGATACAAACCATCTGCAACAGAGTATAGTTTTTGTCATTTGTGATTAATTTCTGGAGCAAGTAGAAAGCTGCCTCCTGCCCTTTTCTGCTGATAACAGATCAAGTTGTAGAAGTTTGCCTGAGACACAGAAGGCTTGTAGTTAAAGTGTGTAGCTCCCTTAGCATTGTTTTAACTAAGTTGTTTACTCTATATCACAGCTTTCTCATGCATTATTTGTAGAAAACTGTTACTGCCTTGTTGCAAAACACCTTAAGTCGTTTGATCTTCATGGTTTAATGCACCCGAAAAATGCAAGGATGTCTATTGTAACAATATAGTTATTGAAGGTTTTTCTGAAAGGAGGTTAATGTGATATGTTATTGATACCTGGCTCAAGGTGGGGGATACTGCGATGAAACCTCCATCAATGTCCTAATGTACAGGGAAGAAAAAAATTGTGATTATTTGAAATATACAAAAATTGTCAATAATCTTATGGAAATTAAACCCACCCCCTTTCTCACTGTCTTTTGTAACTTACTCTTGATAATGAGAGTACTTGCTAGTAGGAAAAAATTAAAGAAATATGAAAATCATTTTTCTAATGTTCAAAGTATCTTTTGTCAGTTATCTCAAATACCTGGTGTCTCATATCTGTGTTCTGTAGGAGTTATTATGAAGCCAACGATGTGACCTCTGCTATTGAGATAATAGAGGAAGCCTTTACTAAACACCAGAGCCTTGTCTCCATGGAAGATGTTAACATCGCAGCTGAACTATATATTTCTTCCAAACAGTATGACAAAGCCTTGGCGGTATGGAGAGTTAAATGCATTTCTGTATCATGGTCAGCACCTCTTTGCCAGTCAGGATGGACAGTTTACATTCCTGTAGTGCTTAAACATAGTCATGTTTCTGCAGTAGTAGGAGCTGATTAGGTACAGATTGCTTGCTATTAGTTCTGTAGCAATTATCACTGGAAGTTAATGACTTGATTTAGTAAGCTGGGGGCTGATAGACTTGTGTGCTTTTCCACATTTAACATTTTGGAATCCTTCCTCTCCTCTACAGTTGCCAAAATTTTAGCAGCCAGAGGAGACCCATAGGCTGGTGTTGTGATTACTACCAGCAAAGCACATTCTCTGAGTTGAAGGTTAAAAGGGTGACACTGAACAGTGTAATGGTTTGAATGCAGACCTTTGTGCTTCGTCCAGCATACTTGTGTTACAACTAATAACTTATACATTAAGCATCAAGCATACATTCCAGAAAGACAATATATCTTGACTCCAAGGCATCAGGAATTGGAGAAGATTGCTAATCTGTTCCAAATTTGTTCTGTCGGTTTTTAACTCTCACTTTTGAGGCATGTTTCAGAGTTGATTTGGTCTAGCTTTGAGAAGAAAGACTTTAGTATCTGGCCATTGTTATACTTTCCAAGATTGATTGAAGAGACACTACTAGATGGGACTTTCTCCTTGTGAATGTTCTTATTTGCAAATATTAAATCATCTTTTTTTTTTTTCACTTCTTAAGATTTTCTTTATCTCTCTGTCAGCGCAAAGCATCATGAGCCTGCAAAAAATACCTCTGACCCTTCTCTGTATTTCTTCCCCTTTTAAAAACCAGGATAGCTGAAATTGTATTTGAGCTGATAAACTGAGCCATTAAAAATAGCTTTCTTAATAGTCATCCTGGTGTGTTCCTCTAAGGACTATATACTTGATGTTTATCACTTTTGTTTTGGCAACAGTAATGACTGAAGTATTTACTTCTCAATTAACAAACAAAATACCAAACTGCCTCTGGTTTTAGACCAACAGTCCTTTACACTTGTGCATTTCTCCCCTTGCTGCTTCCCATTGGCTACTGAAGATCTTGGATTGTCTTTGGTTTCTAATTTTTAAATTAGTTTTTCTATTGAATTATACTAATTTTATTAAGGTCATGATATGTATGACCAGGAATGTTGTAAAATGTCTGTATGTCACTGTGAATTTTATTGAATTATTTCTTTTAACGGACACAAACCATATGGTTTTCTTGTGAGGTACTGGGCTGAAGAATCCTTGGAGCACTTTGGAAAGATCTGTGGAGAGCTTAGCTGCTTACACAGCACTTCGCTTTCTTTTTTCATCTTCCAAGAGGTATTAGAAGAAGCTATAAAAGTTAAAAGCTTTTCTAATTGTGATTAAAGTAACTGTTATATTTGCTAAAGAGGTGCTGATTTGATCATCTAAGTGTTCAAAAATAGTGGACAAAGACATGAAGTGATCAAACTCAATACTAGTCAACTAACCCCATGTGAAATGAATGCAGTTTTTCTTCTGTTAGCTTTGCTGATGTCTAAAACATTTGGGCTGGTTACTCCATGTATCCTGTAAATCTTTAAAATGATCCAAGTTACTAATCTGTTTTAGGTTATTACAGATTTTGCAGGAATTGTGCTTGAAAAAAAGATACCGGAAAAAAGTCCAACCAAGGAGAAACAAGGTAATCAGCTAACAAGCAGTTAGTATGACCCTGCTCTTTCCATTACTTTTTCAGCTCATGGGTATATTTTGATACATGTTGACAGGCTTTTCTCATTCAAAACTTTTCAGTGTTTTTAATCAGTTACACGGCATGACCTCAGCTTTCTGTAAGGAGTTACTCTGATGTCCAATTAGCCCTGCTGAGTAATTTAAGGACAAGGACTGCTCTCCAGGCAACTGAAGGCCTTTTAAAGTTCTAAACATTCTTTCAAGTGTTCACATCAGTCCACCTATTTCTAAATAGCTTCTGAAAAAAAAATAGATAAGCTTAGTGGCATCTGTACTCAACATCAACCTTTGGCCTGAGATTAGTATTCTTCATAAACCCTACTTTGGTTATTAAACAGTTAAATGCTTTGGGATATAGACATCTAGGAATATTAGCTTGTAATAGAATAAAATAGATTGTCTTTGAGAAACCTGCATTGTGAAAGTCATTGCTCAAGCCTTAAAATGTTTATTTGGTCTGTCTGTAAGCAGACAGTTTGCTCTGTGATTCCACTACTTGGTTGTTTCAGCAATCCAGTCCAAAACCAGTATAGGTATAAGATACTTCCATTGGCTTTTTGCTTTAATGGATGAGCTAAAAATACAGTTGATCAATGAACTGTCCTGATAGAGGCTTTTAACAGATCATTTGTAAGAAGCAAAACTATGATAAGTCTAGGAATTATAGCCACTTTTCAAAGTAAACCATTCATTGATTATAGGTTCAAAAGCAAGTCACTTTTGGCTTAGCTGGTGCTATTAGAGTAATCTGCTAATCTTTTTAAAAAGATACAGAGGCAGTGGTAGAAACTCAGGAAAACCAGGAGGCAGTGACTGACAACCAAAGTCATCCAGTTGCTGAGTCCAGTGCTGCAGGTAAGTGGTTTAATTTTTCAGTTTTTGTACAAGTTTATGGACTGATCATATGCTCAGGAACCAGGTTGCAATCGTATAAAAATAGGGAAAGATTTTCAACACCAGAGAAATAGTACTTCATCCAGAAAAAGTTTCTTGTGTGCTGTCTTCCTTACTCAGAACTTACTTCTAGCCCAGCTATCCACCACAGCCAAAAGCATTCTCCCAGGGCTTATCTACTTTGAAAAGAAATTTTTCAGTTTGTAAGAATTTGTTAGTAGGTGAGTAGTTACTTTCATGCTGAGTATTAAAATGTTCAGACAATGATGAATTAATCTGCATGTTGTTATTTGCAGTAATTGGATGTGGACATAGAGGGTAATAGGGAAGCCTTATGTTGGAAATCTCCATTTAAGGGGAACTTAAACAGGGTTATTAAGGAGATGTCATGACTGCATGTGAAGGAAATGTGATACTGAAGTTTTACTCCGTGACCTTTAATTTACTAGTGTCGTCATGGGTAACTCCTTTGTTTCGTGTTTGCGTTCTTCTCAGATGGCATTCTGTCTGGTGTTGTGTGAAGTTCTGCAGTTTAACAAAGTATACAGACAGATTCTTGGTGCACAGGACTTAGCTTAATAAGAACAAATACCTTAACACAAGGCATTTCCTTCAAAAAGCAAGGACGAGAGGGTACATATGCATAAATTGCTAAAGAAAAGCTTTACAAAGTAAAAACATCTTAAGAGGGCAAAAGCTTTAAGCATATCCTATGGGATCCTGCTGTTGAAATCATAGAATCATAGAATAGTTTCGGCAGGAAGAGACCTTCAAGATCATCAAGTCCAACCTTATTCCTAGCCCTATCAAAAAGCACTAAACCATGTCCCTAAGCACAACATCGAACTGCCTCGTAAACACCTCCAGGGATGGTGACTCCACCACCTCCCTGGGCAGGCCATTCCAATGCCTGACAACCCTTTCTGGAAAGAAATCCTTCCTAATATCCAGCCTGAACCTCCCCTGGTTCAACTTCAGGCCATTTCCTCTTGTTCTGTCACTTGTCGCCAGGGAGAACAGACCAACTCCCACCTTGCTACAGCTTCCCTTCAGGTAGTTGTAGAGGGCAATAAGGTTTCCCCTCAGCCTTCTTTTCTCAAGGCTAATGCCACGTCCTTCAGTCTTTCCTCATAAGAGACATCCCTCAAACCCTTCACTAGCTTTGTAGCCCACCTCTACCCTCTACAGCACCTCAATGTCCTTCTAGTAGAGAGGGGCCCAAACCTGGGCACAGTATTCAAGGTGCAGCCTCACCAAAGCCAAGTACAGAGGAATGATCCCCTCCCTGCTCCTGCTGACCACACTGTTCCTGATCCAGGCCAGGATGCCATTGGCCTTCTTGGCCACCCGGGCCCACTGCTGGCTCATGTTCAGCCAGCTGTCAATCAACACCCCCCAGGTCCTTTTCTGCCTGGCAGCTCTCCAGCCACTCCTCCAGGCCTGCAGTGCTGCTGGGGGTTGTTGTGGCCCAAGGGCAGGACCCACATTTGGCCTTAGTGAAACTCATGGAATTGGCCTTGGCGCAGAGATCCAGCCTATCTGGATCCCTTTGTAGAGCTTCCCTACCCTCAAGCAGATCGACGCTTCCACCCAGCTTGGAGTCATCTGCAAATTTACCAAGGGTGCACTGTATCTCCTCATCCAAATCACTGCTGAAGATGCTAAACAGGAGTGGCCCCAGTACTGAGCCCTGGGGGACACCACTCGTGACTGGCAGCCCACTGGATTTAACTCCATTGACCACAGCTCTTTGGACTCATCCATCTAACCAGTTTCTCACCCAGGAAAGCATATGCCCATCCAAGGCAAGAGCAGCCAATTCTCTAGTAGAATGCTGTGGGAAATGGTGTCAAATGCCTTGCTAAAGTCAAAATAGACAACATCCACAGCCTTGCCTTCATCCAACAAGCGGGTCGCCCTGTCACAGAAGGAGATCAGGTTTGTTAAACTGGACCTGCCCTTCCTAAACCCATGCTGACTGGGCCTGACCACCTGGTTGTCCTGCATGTGCTGCATAGTAGAACCCAGGATGATCTGCTCCATCAGCTTCCCTGGTGCTGAAGTCAAACTGAAAGGCCTGTAGTTCCTGGGATCATCCTTCTATCTCTTCTTATGTATCCACACAAACTGACAGCACGTGATACTTCACATGAAATCATTAGGATCAGAGACAGTAGGAAGCAGTTCTAACTATCAGGAAAGTTATAAAAGAAGGGGAAAGGCCAGGTCTACACCAACATTTGCTAGAGTCTATGAGAATGTATTTTCTTCGGTGGAGCTGAACATGTCCTGGAGGGGATGTGAAGCTTGTGAAGTGCCTCTTAAAGCCTATGGGTTCAGAAAGAAATTTCTTATCTTTTCACAGCTGTGGAGAAGGTCAGCTGCTGCATACCTGAGAGTGTTCCCATAGACATCACGGTCAAGCTGATGGTGTGCTTGGTTCACTTAAACATCCTAGAGCCACTCAATGTAAGTAGAAAACAATTGAAAAGTTGGGGGATGTTCTGATAAATTACCATAGGAAATTTTTTCTGTCTTCATAGCACTGAGGTCATTGAGAGAGCTCTGGAGATTCTTTTTGCTTCCCTCCCACCTCCAGAGAGGAACTTAGCAAACCTATAATGGCAGAAATACTGGTTTTGTCCTTGTAAATTATACCTTCAGTGGAAGCATTACTAAAGCACACTAAGTCACAGACTATATGCTGCGACAGACCCAGGACCACATTGTACATTGAACACTAAAGAACACATCTTTCCTTTGTTTTAAAGCCCTGCTAAATCTAAAGACTATTCTTTCATAAAGAGCACTCCTTAATGATGGGCACTTTCACCTGCTGAATGTGAAATGCATGGATGTGAAACGTCTAGAATAGAAAAATGTGGCTTTTTCAGGAATTCTGAAATTCAAATCTTTATATTTCACTTTAAACTAACATTTAAATAAAGGAAATGTAGTTCAGAATGCAAATAGAATGAAAATCATAATGTAAAAATGTAAGCTTCCAATAACCATACTTTAAAGGAATATTCTCATTGTTTATTTGTGCTTTGAGTTTTTTGTGTGTTTGGGTTTTTTTAAGCCTCTTTTGACCACTCTGGTGGAACAAAATCCAGAAGAAATGGGTGACTTGTATTTGGACGTTGCAGAGGCATTTCTGGATGTTGGAGAATACAACTCAGCACTGCCTCTCTTGAGTTCCCTTGTCTGTTCGGAACGATACAACTTGGCTGTTGTCTGGCTTCGGCACGCAGGTGAGAAGAGCCAGGACTGCTGAACACGTGGCACTGAGAGATGATAATATAAAGCTGAGCATTTCCAGGGACCTTTACCTAAGATCACAGGAATTTTAGGTTCACATGTTGAATAATACATGGTATTTGCAAAACTGTAATTGGAGTTTAATATGACAACCTTATCGTGGAGTGTTTTCTTGTTCTTCATATAGATTGCAATTTATGTAGGCTAAGGATAGTTTATTTTCATGTAAGTAAAAGAGAATCTATTCTGCATTCCATCCTCTGCCAACTGATGATGCTTTAAGTTAAACTGTGGATGCATCAATACATATTTGTGAATACTTTCACTTTAATAATACACATTCTGGGTGGTTTAAACTGAAAAATTACTGAAAAGTGTGTTAAGTATTTTGCAAGCTTTGAAGTCGTCTTTTTTTTTCTGACATTTGAGTGTGTTGTGTTGTTTGTGATATTTCTAGAGTGCTTGAAGGCTTTGGGACACATGGAACGTGCTGCAGAGAGCTATGCCAAAGTTGTTGATCTTGCTCCATTGCACCTGGATGCAAGAATCTCCCTTTCAACTCTTCAGCAGCAGCTGGGCCGACCTGAAAAAGCTCTGGAGGCTCTAGAACCAATGTATGACCCAGATACACTGGCTCAGGATGCTAACGCTGCCCAGCAGGTGGGTGAAGTGTTCTGTGCTTCCAGTTCAGGATATATTATTCTGATAAACTATGGTAGTGGCCAAAGATGTCAATTATATAGGACCAGGGATTGAGACTTACTTCTCTATAGCATGGTGGTCTTCAGAGCACAACAAATGATTCATTACAGAGTATTAGGGATGAGTCCTCACAGCTCTTTCTCCCTGACCATTTTATCATAGAATCATTAAGGTTGGAAATGATTTTTAAGATCGTCAAGTCCAACTGACTACCAAATATTATCAGGAACACCAAACCATGTCCTGAAGTGCCACATCTAGACATTTTTTAAACACCTCTGGGCATGGCAATTCCACCAGCTACCTCGGTGGCCAGCCTGTTCCAATGCCTTACCACTCTTTTAGTCAAAAAAAATTTTTCCTAATATCCAACCTAAACCTCCCCTAGTGCAACTTCAGCCCATTTCCTCTTGTCCTGTCACTAGTTACCTGGGAGAAGAGACCAACGCCCACCTCATTACAACCTCCTTTCAAGTAGTCGTAGAGAGCAATAAGGTCTCCTGTCAGCCACCTCTAGAGTAAACAACGCCAGCTCCCTCAGGTGCTCCTTATAAGACATTTTCTCCAGACCTTTACCAGCTTTGTTGCCCTTCTCTGAACTCGCTCCAGCACCTCAGTGTCTTTCCTATACTGTGGTGCCCAAAACTGGACGGAGTACTCAAGCTGTGGCCTTGCCAGTGCCGAGTACAGGGGCATGATCACTTCTTTACTCCTGCTGGATACGCTGGATTCGATGCAGGCCAGGATGCCATTTGCCTTCTTGGCCTCCTGGGCACACTGCTGGCTCATGTTCAGCCATCCACCCACTAGCACCCCCAGCTCCTTTTCTGCCAAGCAGCTTTCCAGCCATTCCTCCCCAAGCCTGTAGCGTTGCCTGGGGTGGTTGTGACTGAATTGCAGGACCTTGCTCTTGGCCTTGTTAACCTCATACCATTGGCTTTGGCCCATCGATGTAGCCTGTCCAGATCCCTCTGCAGAGCCTTCCTACCATCAAGCAGATCGACACTTCTGCTCAATTTGGTGTCATCTGCAAACTCGCCAAGGGTACACTTGATCCCCTTGTTCAGATCATCAATCAAGATACAAGACTGGCCCCAAAACTGAGCCCTGGGGAACACTGGTAGTGACCAACCATCAACTGGATTTTGCTTTGTTCACCGTAAGTCTCTGGGCTTGGCCATCCTGCCAATTTTTTTACCCAGTGAAGAGTACACCTGTCCAAGCCACAAGCTGCCAACTTCTCCAGCAGAATGCTGTGGGAGACGGTGTCAAAGGCCTCATCAATATTTCCATTGTCCCACCTGCTTACTTTTGTGTGATGTCCAAGCTCTTAGCCACTGAAAACCAGTCTTGATGCCAGTCACTTGGCATCAAGTTTTGGTCAGCAGTTGCTACATACGAGCTACATGGTTTGGCCTCTGTTGATTGTAACTGTTAGTGTAGCAAAGCTTCTATATTTCCTCTCTGGCAGCACCTTCACTATAGGCAAGAGTTATGCCTAATTTCTCTGAAATTTGAGGATTTGAAACAATAACTACTGGAGACCAGTTTAGGTAGATCTTACCTGCTGCTCCCAAGATTCTTACAGCTTTCTAGAAGCTTTCACAATCCTATTAGTACTGTACTGAGTCAAAATTCTTTGTTTTATAAACTCACATTCTGTGCAAGAGGTTGAATAATAATGTTCAATGTCATCTAGGAATTAAAGCTGCTCCTTCATCGCTCAACACTGTTGTATTCCCAAGGCAAAATGTATGGTTACATAGATACTTTACTTACAATGCTGGCAATGCTGTTGAAGGTAAGCCAACCTTTCCAGTTATACATTAAGAAATTGGAGCTACGAGTTGGGTTAAGACAAGTAACAAGCAAACTCAGGAGGAAAGCTAGTGTTTTTATATGCGATTGGTTTAATAATTTTGTTAGATAATAATCTTGTGGGGAGCCTAGAATACCAGTGTTTCTGCCTGTAGGGTTCAGAGCAGAGCACCACTAGTGTTTAAAATTCTGAATACATTGACTTCAACTCCTTGTTTCTCAGTATACATTGAACACCCTGAATACTAAAGCTGTTGCTTACCTTTCAGCAGTCAGCATCATGCTTTCTTGAATCCTTGATACTGGCTTCTATTTCAACAATTTTCTCTTTAAATTTCTTAAATTATTTTTTAATATTTTCTGGTGCTAAAATGACCAAAGAAGAATTTGTTTAGCCAGTAAATACAGTGGTAGTGGATTTGTGTTAATTGTGTCGTCTTTGTTTTCAAACAGGGAGGGAGGGAGGGGAATATTTCGACCTTAGTTTTATCTGTCTGGTCAGAGCCATTACTGTAGTATTACAATGGTTGAATAGCTGACTGCCCACATATTTCTGAAACTGATACAGAAAAACATTGTTCTTGTTCTGTCTTTATGCAAATAGTTTTGATTTCAGTAGATACAGGGATGTTCCAATCCCAGGAGAAGTCTTTTAAGTCATTTAAAGAGAGTTTGTATTTTTCTTTTACATAGCCCAGTTTGCACTCAAGCATGAGACAATGCAGAGATGATACTGCTCTTGGGAGTGTTCTCTCTCATGATCTTGTTCTGCTGTGGTGTATGTAAGCTGCAGACTGTTCTGGCATGCAATGTCAGCAAGATGGATTGACCATAAAGCTGCCTTTGTCGTAGGATGTGTTAATGTAATCTGAAATGCTGCCCTTAAATTTGTTTCTAGGTAGCAATGAGCAGAGCTCAGGTGTGTTTGATATCTAGTTCCAAATCTGGAGAAAGGCACCTCTATCTTATTAAGGTGTCAAGGGATAAAATTTCTGACAATGACGACCAGGAGACAGCAAATTGCGATGCGAAAGGTAACAATTGTTTATTACAAACGAAGCAGCAAGATGTACTCCTTAGTTCTGAAAAATGGAATAAACATTACTATTTTGCGTATTAAATCCATGTAGTTTGTGTTAATGTTGCTTTATTTCTAGGGCAAAGAAGGCAGCAAAAGTGAAGATAGTGTAACTTAAGGGAACAATCCCCATTCAGAGAAAAATAGTAAGATTACAGAATAATTCAGATTGAGAAGGACCTCTAGAGGTCGTATGATCCAACATTCTCCTCTGTGCAAATATAATACATGCCAATGTAGAACAGAATAGGAAGACATGTTTTGAAAGCAGTGTGAATTTTTATTTATTTAATTTTTTAACTGGTCCAGACTCAGTAGAGTCAGACCCATGCATTATTAAGCACCATTTGATAGATTAGGAAGGGTAAATTTATTGTGTTCATACAGTAAGTTTACAGACTGAACTATGTGTATTTCTTGCCTTTGTTCCCAAGTTTTGACTGTTGTTTTCTGGTATTTTACAAACTGTACTTGAACAGAAAAAAAAAAAAAAATCTTTATTTTACCTGTTAATGCTAAGATAACTTTTTTTTTTTTAAGAGTTTAGTTCTCTTGTTTTAATTTTCTTAACTTACTGACTTCTATGTTTTTAGCAATTTTTGCTGTTCTCACAAGCGTTCTGACAAAAGATGACTGGTGGAACCTCCTGCTGAAGGCTATATATTCCTTGTGTGACCTCTCCCGGTACAAGGAGGCAGAGCTACTAGTGGATTCCTCATTGGAATATTATTCATTTTATGATGATAGACAAAAGCGCAAAGAGCTGGAATACTTCGGGCTCTCTGCTGCAATTCTGGACAAGAACTTCAGAAAAGCATACAACTATATCAGGTGGGGTACTGAGAAGGTAGGGCAATCTCTTCTGTAATAGCTTCTACTGAGCCTGTAGTCACACTGCTGGGAATATGGCTAAAGGAGGCAGGCTGATGCTTTTCAGGTTTCACTAAAACAGGTAAGGCTACTGAAACCAAAGGGGCTTTCTGATAGCCTCTCTTTCCAAAAAATGCACAATCCAGTAGGTTGGTTCTCAACTTTGCCTCGGTCACTGACCCGCTCTTTGAGTGTCTCTTCTTTGTTACCATCTGTCTGTAAACTGTTGAGGGTTTATTGCAGATACACTATTTACTATGTAGCATTTACTAATTTCTCAAATACTTTTCTTTTTATAGAATAATGGTTATGGAAAATGTCAATAAACCTCAGCTGTGGAACATCTTCAATCAAGTTACTATGCAATCTCAGGATGTCCGTCACCATCGCTTCTGTCTCCGCTTGATGCTGAAAAATCCTGATAATCATGCATTGTGTGTCTTAAATGGGCATAATGCATTTGTATCTGGCAGTTTCAAGCACGCTCTTGGTAATATCATTAATCTTCTAATATTAGCAAATACAGCAAGTAAATGTTTGTGGTTTTTTCTGAGAAAAATTTGTTAAAGTGATTTTTTTATACATTAGAAAATTATGGGTGGCTTCACAGTGTTAGTCTGGTGCTATCATTACTTTGTACACAAAGTATCACTAAAGAGTTCTTCTAATAAAAATTGAACTGTTATGTTTCAAGTTTAGCACATGTTGCAAATATAACAATATAAATAAATAACAAATATAACTAACTTGCAAAAATAATTGAAGGCTAATGATAATAAAGAATAAGGAGAGCAGAAACAGACCAATTTAAACAGCAAATAAAGTTGATTGGGCATGTTATGTAGGCCTTCATAATAAGCCTATTGCTCTCAGACAAGCCTTCCAAATGTCGCATTTAAGATACGTGGCCTCCGGGATATGAATCCCAGCAAGGACTGTGTTTGCCTTCTGCATCTGGTTGGTTTCTGGTTACATTTTTACATCACAGTCTGTATTCTTCCTTCAGGATCCAAGGAATGCTGAAAATTTAAAATTTTCTCCCACATTTTCTCCTGTGTATTTTGATATAGGTGTACGAAACTATTTTTCTTAGTTCACACTTGTAATTTAAAGATTTTCTTTTTTTTCCCTTTAAATTATTAAGGACTGTTTTTCACAACAAACATCTTGATTCACTTCTTTGCCTTTAGGACAGTATGTGCAAGCCTTTCGTGCAAACCCAGATGAACCTCTGTACAGTCTTTGTATTGGCTTGACTTTCATCCACATGGCTTCTCAGAAATACGTGTTGAAAAGGCACGCTCTTCTAGTACAGGTGAGTTAGCGTGATTCTTTTTACCTATAGTCTTGCCTGGCTTTGTATCTTCCAGTTATGGCTATAACATACTCTATTTAAATACTTTTCATAATTAGTATGGCATTTCCAAAGAGGTAATGGGCCTACACATGAACACAGGTAAGAGTATGCTTTTCAACTATAGTTAAACCCATCTGATTTTTCTTTCTTTTTAGTTAAATGTAGCTTGCTCTGCTGTGTGCATACAATAACTCAGACACTAGCAGATGCCAGCTGTTTATGTAAACGCTAGTAATTTCAATCTTGATGGCTGTAGTCTGGATTTTCTTCCAAATTTTTCTTCTTGCCCTGCCTTGCTCTGAAGAAGCTGCCACATGCCCTTCATAGATACATCTCCTAAACTGTGTTGTTGAAGCAGACTTTACAGACTTAGAAAGTCATTTTATTTCTCCGTCTTCCTTTTCTCTTCCCACTTTTAGGTTCCTCTTATAGCTGTCTTCATAAAGATCTTGTGAACTCCAGTTTAGGCTACCCTTCGTTTTTTGGCTTCCTTATTCACATTTTTCTTTCAACTGCCAGATCTGGTTACATGCCACAGGCTGATTATTCCCCAACAGAATCTTGAAAGTAATTTCCTCTACTATTACCAAGTAATTAACTTGAAATTAACTTGAAATGCCTTTTAATTCCTGTGGCCACCGAGCTCAGAGTCAGAAGAATATGGTGAACATCCTGAGCTCTCGTGACTTCTGAAATTGCTGAAAAAATGTAGCTTGTGTCAATTTTGATAATGTTTTGATAAAAAAAAATTTCTGGTCCTCAGCTATGGTAAAACAAGACCAATTATATCAGTATCCAACTTAAGACATTTTGAACTTGCAAATTTTGGCCTAATTTTTATTTTTTTATCCACTTCTTTCTGTAATCAGCCTGCCTTTCTTATATGGGCTGCTGTGTTCTCCTTTTATAACATACTTGGACAGTGCCCTATTTATGTTACCCTCTGGTGATACAGTTCCCTGCTTTATCTCTTCTCATTTCTTGCTTACTATACTTGGCATTTTTACATCCTCTCTTGCTCCTATTGTACTTGATTAATAATTCAACCACAGTGACATAGTGGTGACCTAAATTACAATCATTGGCTGCTTGTGTCTGAAGGAGGTATCTTCTCTGGTTACCACCTTGGTCCCTAGGAAGTCCTCTGTTTACAACAGAATCATTACATTCCAAAATGGTAACAAAATGAAATGCATTGGAGAGGATGAAAAATTTATATGCTTGGTTTCTCTCTTCTGAATTCACCTCTTCTATTGTCCCTCCTAAGTTTCCCCCAAGGCTCCTTCATGTCAAATGAAACACTGCATTTTAATGCAAAATAATACTGTGTGCCTCTTGGTCTCTCCCTGTGTACTGTATGGGAGGTAGCTCTGGTCTAATGCCATTCGTCTTTAGAGCATCTTACAAACCTCAAGTCATGCAGAGTTTATTAACATGCCAAACTTGTAGGCAGTGATGTCCTCCTGCAGATGAGAAACAAATCCCTTCTCTCACTTTACAGCATGTCAATATGTAAAGGAGACTCCTTTGTTTGACCAGTGCCTGGTCACTGTCACTTGATTTACATTGTCTGGGACATCAGCACCTGAATAAGACCATAGTACCTGTTGGGTCCTGCTCCTCTGTCTGAACCATGGTGTGCCACATAGGAGGGATGGGTATTTCAGGCTGAGGGTGACAACAAAATTACGTACACCTAGGATTCTGCTAGTCCTATAGTTTAAATAAGAAAACATATCTTTTGATTTTAAATTAAAAGCAAAATAATGAAGGGTAACAGAGTGCTTCAACTTTAACTTCATTAAAGCATAGCACTGGAATTGCTGGGCATGAGTCTTTTTTCAAGTTCTCCTGGAGACTTGACAGTAATACAGCTGTTGGCTTCAAGAAGGGACATGAGCTCTCGCCTACTACTTAGAACGGATGGATTTTTCATGCCCTTAATCTGTGATGTTTATTTTTGGCCACTTCATAAAATTACATACTGATAATTTCCCTGATAAGTGGTATTGTGATCTATATAGTCTAGATATAATACTTTGATATGTACTTCATGGAGTTCAGAATTTTATAGAATTGTAGTATTAACCATTTCTTGCCACTATCCAAGGCAAAGATTGAAGGAAAGGAAGTGAAGGTTTGTTTGTTGTGGGTTGTTCTTTTTCTCCTTAAAAAAAAAAAAAAAGTGTGTGAGGGTTATCTTTTAATTTTTTTTTATTATTATTATTAAAGAAAAATAAAATCTTGCTCTAGCCAAAATCTTTGGCTGCTTGTTTTTTAAGGTGGTCAGCTCTTCCAAACATGAACCAGTCTTACGTGTGTGTATATTACACAAACATACATACATACATACTTACATATTCAGCAAGCTAGTGCTGTAAGTCACTTAGATAACTGTGTGTTCAATTTATCAAAAAGATCCACCCGTTGTTATCAATGGCAGTGAAACTCAGGGAGCAGTTTTTACGGTCTCAACAGTCAAATGTGATTTATTTTTTGCCTTCAACTTTCATGTGGTTTTGTGGGGAAGCACAGATGAAATACATTTAAAAACCTGTTCTCCGGGTTATTTTACTGCCACCTTCTTAAAGTGGACATTCACAAATATGGGTTATGTGTGCAGGGATTCTCCTTCCTTCACCGGTACATGGACCTGCGGGGACCATGTCAAGAATCTTTCTATAACCTTGGCCGGGGCCTTCACCAGCTGGGATTACTGCACCTGGCAATACACTACTACCAAAAAGTACTTGAACTTCCTCCCCTCACCTTAGAGGTACTGTATCTTTTATGTACAGTTATGTACAGAGAATAAAGTCAGGTCAATGTTAATATTCAGCCATGGTTAAAATAGATACCTAAAATCTGTATAATTGAGTTTCCTTTAATTTTTATTGTAATTCCTGTCATGGGAAGCCCAAATCTGATTGTCACCTGGTAGTGTATTTAAGCATGTGTGAATTTTGAAGGATTTACTAAGAGGCTGAAGTAGCAGCAAAAAAAGGGTTGCTAAACGACCTTACCTACATAAGTAGTTGAACTTTATATATGTTACACACAATAATTGCAAGTTCTCTGTACTCACCTACGCTATAAAGCAGCATGCTGGAGAAGTGTGGACCAGTATTAAGAATGCCTAAATGCATCTGAGCCACGGTTTTGCTCTAATTGGTCTGTATTAGATCATCCTAACTGGTGTGTCCTACATTTATGAGTCTGGTCTGAGAGAAAAGCTTTTGCCAAGTTTTGGCATGGTTAGGTAGGGAAATTACAAGTGTATTTGGAAAACAGGAAGGGTTGGTAAAGTTAAGCAGCAGGGGTATTAGCAATGGGAGTTCAAAGCAGCAGTCTTGTGACCAGTTAAAAGATAGGGCTGCATTCACATTCTGATTGTAGAAACAGCTACTTTACATACAGAGACAAATTAAGATAGCACTTCCCTGTTGTGTGAGCTGGTTGTCTCATTTACAGCTAATGTTTTCAGTATGTAATTATACAACTTGGTCTTTAGCAACATGTGGAAACTTGTTCAAGAGGGAGGGCACAAGGAAAACTACTTTGTTTCTATATAGCTGAAAGCCTATATAAACCACGAATATGCAATTTGATGCTGTTAATTGCTACTCATGTTTCAAGTTTTATAATGGTTTTGCATATAGATAACCTTTTTAAAACATTATTTTTACAGGGAATAGAAACTGATCAGACAGACTTGAGAAGAGATACTGCCTTTAACTTGTCGCTTATTTATCAGAGCAGTGGAAACACTAGAATGGCTCAAAAGATGTTGTATACCTACGCAGTTGTATGACGAGGTTTGCGGCAGGTGGAACTGATACTCTTTGTATTAACCTTTGTATTATGCAGTGCTGGGGAAATTGGTTTTATGTACAAGTTTTTCTATAGATGGTCAGTCATGACTTGGCTGTACATATATAGCTTTATGGACTTTCTCTCCTTCGAACACTTAACTGTATCACGTATGGATGGAAAGGGTCTGTTCTGAGGAACAACACCGGCACGCTCAAGTGTGTCTGTTATTAGCTCTTTCTCCTTTGATGTACTGCTCTCTCATCTGCTATTCAGTCTTGTATATAGTCTTGTATATAGAATCAAACAGTGAAAACTGAAGCCTGGTGTGGTTTGCTGTGGTGTTTTTTAAAGACATTTATAAGTGCCATACAATTTACAAGTTAGGTTGTTCAAGAAGCCATATTCACTGGTGATGAGGGGTTTTTAATGTGTAGCATTAAATTACTGTAATATAGAAAAAATGGGCTCATGTTAATCCTGAGAGAATGGAGAACTCAGTATTTCATAATCTTTAAAGTATTCATAATTTTCTAGTTCACATTCCTAGCAGCTGTTCTATTTGAAGGAGATTGATTTCTGTTTTTACTGAAACCAGTGTGACCTTTGTTCTTCTACTAAAACTGTAAATAAAAATTGAGGTTAATGGTAATGTTTACTCATTCTCAGCAAACATACTCTACTGAATAGATTATAGCAAAAATTGATACAATATCATACAGCTTATTATATAACATACATTTTAAATTGTCTGGGGTTTTAATTATTTCTGACAGTTGAACAGTAGCGTATAAGGCATGCTGCTTCTAACCCAGCAATAGAAGTAGGATGCAATGCTTTATCATAAATATATAGTTATATGTATACATAGAAATGGATGTATGTTATGCACTACAGCAAAAGAAGGCTGAAAAATAATTTTTCAGCAAGGTAGTTTGCTGAATAGAAAACAAACAGTTCTGTCACCTCCCAAGCATTCTTGTTACTTACAGCATCACAGCTAACTGCTGTTCATTTGCTTTCCGCTCACTCTGATACGTATTTGTGTTCTGTAATCATTTCACACGATGGCAGTCAGTGATTAAGAAATGAGTCTTGTGGAATTGCCTACACCAATTTTACAGGTATCGCAATTTTATCTCAAATCAAACATGAAATGAAAAATATATTGCATGTCTGCTTCGTTCGAGATACGCTGGGCTGTAGTGAGACTACAAAGGTAAGAGACAAACACCAAGAAAGTCTCAGTACCTTGCAAATGGACAGCATGTTTTATTTACCCGGGAATGGGACTTGGCAGCACTGCCTAAATACAAGTCCCATGACAGCTTGCAGAACTGTAAATTAAATAGCCATTTTAGTTCTGTTAGCCTGGAGTATTCATAAGCTGCAGAAAGAAGGGATAGAATGAGTCCCTTACCTCCAGTTCAGTTCATATTACTTGACAGCTGATCACTGGTTTTGACACAGTAGCCAAGTGTTTGCTGTGTGAACCGGAGCTTACTCACATGTGTACAAGCATAGTATTGGTGCATCACCCTCAGGTAAAAATTCTTCCGTTGAAACGTTCCTTATTCTTTACTGGCCTTACGTTGTAACTCCGCAAGTTTTTCTCTTCTTGCAGCAACTGACTCCTTTCCCTTCATACAAAAAAGTTTATCAAGTCCCAGGAAATACAGCCCTCAGCACTGAACTGATGCTTAGCAAACAAAAGCCAGAGCTACAGTACACACATTCCCTGTGCATTATTCTTTTCCAAAACTGAGTCTGAAATACTCAGAATTCTATTGCTTGTACATTTTTTGAAATAGGCTTGACAGAGAGGAAGGTTGTGGGGTTGTTGTTTTTTTTTTAACAACTGTCCTAAAAATTGACCAACATCAAGGTATTACTATTAATTTTTGATCCCTGCTGCTGCTAGAATTCTGAAGTAGTTTAGGTTTTAAACCTAGGAGGTATGAATCTTTAGCAAATCTTTTTACAAAGAAAGAGGAAAATACAGTCTTAATGCTGATGGCTTTTAAAGTGCTTTCTTAATTGTTTTTAAGCACCAAATAACAGAAAATTGCATGTAATTAAACCTAGTCAATATGGACTGGAAAATTCGTACTGCTAGCAAACAGTGTTCTGAAGATGTTCTAAACAATTTTTAGCATCTGGAAGGAAGAGATACTACTTGTCTCAATGTCAGTTATCTGAAGCTTTCTCAGATGCTTGTGGGGAAAAAGATATATATGAAGATATAACTTAAGATTTTTTCCTTAGCTGTATCCAACTTGTATTGATGGTTTTAAGATAAACAGGCTTTTACTTAGATTTCACTTCTACACATTATTACAAATATATTGTATTATAATGGTGCAGCAGTAACAGATTAGACAAGACTTCAGACAACAGAAGAGACAAAATAAGACTCTATAGGAGTGTGAGCCCCTGCACAAAAAAAAAAAAAAAACCCAAAAAAAAGTTTAAACAGGTGCAGCCCATGTGAATTGACCTGCTTAAGGAAAAGCAAAGCATAAAACATGAGATGCCTACAGAAAATATATATGCTACTGTAGGCTTTAATTATGTAGCCACAGCTGTACTGCCCAACACAAAACTGGGTAAGTTTTAAGCCACATTTGACTTGCAGTACTGCTAATAAAGTGGCTTTAATTTGGAATTCTTTTTCAGACAAAGAAGTTGTGATCATTGTACTTTATATAAGGGATGGAAGATACACAAGGAGTGGGAGTGTGAAACAAGTGTTTCTTGGGCTATGAGCGTCATATGGGGAGTTTTGGCATGTGCTATATTCGTGTTTAGGCTTACCTGGCTGTAGCTTGTTTTAAGGATGCTCACAAGAATGTAACACTGGGGGAGATGAACCCAGCACCATTCCTAGTTCTCCTTGACAGTAAGGACTATTTTACTGAAATGTAAAATCATAGAATGGTTTGGGTTGGAAGGGACCTTTGAAGGTCATCTAGACCAAACCCCCCCTGCAATGAGCAAGGACATCTTCAAGTAGATCATGTTGCACAAAGCCCAGTTCAGCCTGACCTTGAATGTGTGGAAACAAACAACAACAAGGCAGGAAAAGCTTAAACTCCAGCCATTAGAATTTTGGGAAAGCTTACAGAAATCAGCCTCACCTGACAGCACGTGGGGAACACACCTCAAGCCTCACTAAGAATTAGTAATTGTTTCAGTCAAACGCACTACAGATATTGTCAAGCTATTTAGTTTAACCACAATAGTTTTGCTAGCCACCTATTCCTGAAGAGCTAACTCTGTATAAAACGCTAACTCAAGCCATACTTAAAAGACTTAAAAAGATATCTACTGATTGTCTTAAAAACTGAGTCATACCATTTCAGTTGTGCTTACCTGATACCAGCACTGGCAAGTGTAGAAAGCTGTTTGCCATCCACATTTGCTGAAGGCCACAGACTGACAGGAAAAAAAACAAAACAACCCCCTTTTTGCCGCTTAGAAAAATCATATTTAAATACTGCAAATATTACAGTAACTAAGAGAGGCTTAGCAGCTACCAAGCTGTGGGCAAAGCTTGCAATGTCGATCTCAATCATTGGTCCTGCAGGTGGCAGCAGTGTTAAGATTACAACAACTTTATTGAAATTACTATGTTTCAAGAAAGCCATTTTTTGTCTATTGTGTACTTCTGTTGTTTCAAGGGGGTGAGCTGCCACTCACTGTGCTATGGCCCATGTTGCAGAACAGGCTCTGAGCAGACAAACTAGTTGCCTTTCAAATGAATGGCAATTAGAAGGTGGCTTCCAGAAGTGCTCCAGTTCCTAGTCAGCAGGATCAGACTAGAGCACATCTGAAGTAAAAACCAATCCAACACACATCCTGGACATCTGGACCATCTCCTTCATTCTGCATGTGCCCCCCCCCCCCCCCCCCCCCCCCCCGAGCTGCATCGCTTGTTATACGCAGCCATAGTCAAAACTTCAAGTAGAGCTAAAGCTAAAAGGTGCTGGGACACAGTAATCCTTCACAATTACACAGTATCATACTGCTTTCCACCCTAAAACCCAAACAGCTTTAGAGGAAGCAACAGAATGCATGGAACGTGGATAGACTCACTGTGCAAATAGAAGTATGAACTTTAATGGCCACATCCATAGAGCCAGCTGCATTTCTATACACAAAGGAACTGCAGATGCACAGCCCTAGAAAGAACAAGGGACTCTGGAACAAGGAAGGGGTGAAGAACCAGTACATACCTTGAGGTATGTACCATAGGTTGGTTAAAAAAAATCTCCCACAGAGGAGGGTTGCAACATGCAACTCATACAAATGCAGCTGCCCCATACATTGCCATTTTACACAGGCAAAGGTCAAAATCATTTGTCCGTTGTTAGGCAATCTACTTAGGCATTCAACATAAACAGAAGTGTTAAATGCTATTTGAGAAGACTGTTTTTCATCTGTGATTATTCTATATATAGTTTGAGTTCATAGCAAGCAAAACTAGCTTACAGTTCTGACTGCTGATTGCCTACGGGCATTGTGCAGGTAGAGTGGCTCAGCTTATGCTAAGCTGCCCAAGCATCTCTATGGCACAGGCACCTGCTGATGTCTGAAGGAGCCAGCTTGACTGGGAAAAACCCAAAGCCGTACTGCAAAGGCCTGCTTTTAAGCAACACAATTTAATGAAGCTCAGATGTGTGTTAGCTTTAATAGAGTATTCAGCCACCTCTTGTTCCTTTGAACAGCCATTTGCTTCAAGGAGGAGAGGCTCAGGTCACCATAAACTATGCTGAAGTCTTACTGTGCAAGTTATGTTTCAGGACCAAATTTCTGGGGCAGCCGAACAAGCTAAATCCAGTGTGTCCTGGAGCTACACGTAGGCTCCAGAGGTATGCAAGACCTCCCTCCCCAGTAAACTAAAATATTTCTAAGAACATGTATAGATGCCAGAGAAATAAATGGTACCATTGATCACAGTGGAGTTCGCAAACAGCTCTGTTAAAGCAGCTCAGAGTGCAACACCACCTGTATTGAAGCTTGGTTGTATCAAAACCCTATCAAAGAATAAGTCATAACAAAGATGAGCTGATCCTTAGTCAAACGAGCATGAAACCCCTCCATGTTATAATCATCTTCAACACATTATAACGTAAATCATATGCTTCAACTACTCTTTCCCCAGTGTGTTGTTTGAACAAATTCCACTAATTCTTATGAAGGTAAGATGATGTGTGGTGTAACATCACACATCTCATGAGCTCCTTGTGTGCACCTCAAATAGCCCAAGGCTTATGTTCTTGCATGACCCAGATGTCATCTACCACTAGAAGCAACCAGTCCTGCCAGTTCCTCCGTGTCCCAGTCACGTCAGCATCCAGCCACAGACACGTGACTTGGTCTTCAGTAACGCACCTGAACCCTCTACAGCCCACTCTGAGATTTGTTTTGCTAGCACCTGCCAGGCCTGAGTCTAAAGCCAGTAAAAGAACAGAGATGAAAGCAGCAGTGCAGCGTATCGACAGCGTAGAGTTTACATTAATGATAAGAATTGTTTTGCTATAAATAGTTTTGTTAATAGCAGCGTCACAATGCAAAGCACCCGAGTTAAAAAGACACAGTGAGACGCATTAATTAATTCAAATCAGTTTATAACTCAAACAAGCACTCCTGGGTGCCCTGTGAGCACCTTTTATTTACGAGGCCTTCTCAGAGATACAGACCTAACTACATCTGATCAAATCGAGTTCCCAGTCCTTCCAGCACCTGGGTGCTAGCAGGCAGTCTCTTGGTGGCAGGTGATGCTCTCCCTGAGCTGAGAATCACTCTGTCAAGTGAGCTCATTTCCTGCCCAACTCATCTGGGTGTTCCTGGTGGTAAGCTAGAAGGGCTGGGTATCTTGCCCTCCTGTCCAGGGAGGTGTGAGTGGGAAGCTCTTCCTGCTTTTGCTCCTGGGGAAAGATGCAATGTTTTATGAAGCTGATGACTGGGAAATCTTTGTCATTGCTAAAGAAAAGATTAAAGTTTTAGCAGTTTAATATATACATATTTAATTACACAGCTATATAAGAACTACCGGTTATGGAGGAGGCTGATGAATCTACACAAACAAGGTAAGCATGGCTTTTCAAATGGTATCTGGAGGCAGTATGGAGGAGGGGAAGGAGAACCACTGAAACAGAGGTGAATGCAGAGAAGAAAATATACTAGTTCTTAGCTTTCAGACAAGTATTTGGTTAGTGAGCATCAACAATACAGGAATTATGTGCAATAGAACTTTTCTAAGTACAGAAACAGTTCCTTGAAGCTATCCTGTTGGTATCTGTAATATTCTTTGTTGTTTAAATATGTCCTTTGGCAAAAGAGGAAACAAGCTAAAGCAGAAGGGTCTGTTTTCCACCTCTGTGTAAGGAACTACAAAAAAAAAGTTTGTGAAACCAAAATCCTGACTGATAATGAGCTACCAAATACTTCCCCCACCTGTTTGCTTTGCTTTTTCCTCTGAAATGAATGTGCTTGCTTGCTTTACCTCCTTTTTGGAGCTGCTCTCCAGGATTTTCTGGCTGGTGGTTTTTCACAACTGCCAGCTGCAGGCTGTCCAACTTTGATGTGAACCAACAGTGAGTTGCTTCCAGGCTAGTTGTCACCTAGGCAAGACAAGGTAATGAGAACCGCAGAGACAACAGTTACTGCAGGCTGTGTTCCAGTTCTTTAGCTCTGTGCGAGAAGGGGTAGAACAGCATACAACCCCAATCTTTCTCCTGTATGTAGGGTAGGAGCTCTCCATGATACCATCTTCCATTGCTGTGGAAAGGATATACCAGAGAGGTCCTCACTAGAAAGTTTCCTCTCTCTTAGAGGTGTAATAAAGTCAACACGGGTCTCCCAATACCGCATAAAATAGAGGCATTGGGAAGAAGGGGGATGGGGGCTGAGGGGGGTAAAGGTGCTGAGTGCCACCAACTCCTGAGAAAGATGAGGGAAGACTAACTGTGCCTGAAGAACACTGAAGAAATACTCTCCTCCTATTAAGATCTCTTTCTAATCAGAGAGCAGTACTTGGACTGACACGACCTCGGGCTGGGGCACCCCTTCATGGTGGTTAATACCCTGTAAAAAATATCTAAACCCCTACATTTTTCACCTCAAACTGCTACACTAATCCATGCAAGCTATAATGGCTTTGATATTGTGGTACAGTAGTGCAAGGATGAGGTGATGTAAGGACAAATGACTTGTGGGGGTGGGGAACGTGGTTTTGCATGATGTCACATTGAGTGATACAAGAGCAGCTCAGGGTGCAATTTACTTCTCCTCAACGCTTTTTTGTTTGGTTAACACAGCCATCCCAAGCCTGATTAAAACCAACAGGCTGTGGGGAACAAAAGCTCTTCTGATAAGCCCCACTATAGTGAAGTGATTCACAGAGAAGAGGAAAAACTTTTTTTTTTTTTTTAAATTATAAAATATGACAGACATGGCTTAGTTAAAAAGGCCAAGGATGCACCTCACTCTTCACCAGAGACCTATCTCTGAGACTGAAAGGTTACTTGGTGCATATGCTGAAATACTATCTTGTTACTTCCAATGAATTATTCTTACAATGCTAACTATTCCCACCTGTTCTGACTCTACGCTGGCTTGCTTCAATTTCTCTTGCATTTCCTCTTTATATTTCTTCAGATATTTGACTGCTTTTTCCAGTTTCTAGGCAGAGAAAGAAGTAACAAATTCCTATACAACTTTTTCATGACACAAAAAAAAATGCAGTATAACAGAAGGACTCTGTAATCTCTATTGTAAATTCATTACAGTTCTATCATTAAAAAAAAAAATCTTTCAGATATATAGTGAATGTATGAGAAGTTGTTACTTGGGCTTTCGGGAGCAGACACCCTAAGATTTATAGGAATATCTTTTGACTCAGTGTATACAGTCTTTCTACCACCTATTCTATAACCCCGTAGTTTTGTGTAACAGTGTTTCCATGGGTGTCTTGCCACTTTTTCATGCTGTCATTGCTTTACTTGACATTCAGTTTCCAGCTGCTGCCTTTGCCGTCTCTCCGCTTCCAGCTGAGTCTCCAGCTGCCTGTTCTGCACTTGCAATTCACATTGGTTTTTCAACAACACTTGCATCTTGCTCTGCGTAGTTTTCAACTCTGACACAAATTTCTGGATGTCCTGTGACTGAAGAAAACACAAGAATGAAATTCCAACAACATTTCAGCAGATCAGTCTCTTCACAAAACCAGACAAGAAAGCTCACTTGTCCATAATTCTTCTGATACTCCTCTTTTCTTGCTTCCATTCTCTTCAGTTCAGATTCAGTTTCCTGGAAATTGTTGAATTAAAGCTTCAGGAATTTTTCAGGCTCCCTGGCTGTTACATGGGAACTATTTCTGCAGATGTCTGCACCTTGTGTCCTTAATTCTTGCCCTATGAGACTTGTTAAGAAAACCCATGCCCCACTGCAGAAAGGGGAACAAGGAGAAGACAGAGTTGCAAAGGCATCTAGAATCTCATTTAGCATCAGGTACCAACTGTAAGTTCTACAGCCATAATGGATGGATAGGGACTAATCCCATCATAAGCAAGGTTTGGATCAATCAATAACAGACAATAACATCCACAAGATGATAAATAGGACAAATGCTACTATAGAAATCTCATGGAGGCATGGGGCTCTGTGGCATCATATTTAATATGGGAAGGAGAGACAACAGGAGAAGCCACACAATTGCCACAGCTGCTATCTACTTCTGTTCAGAATTTGAGTCCAGAGTTAGATTTACTTTCAAGTCTAGCTCCACTGCAAAGGATCAACAGGAGGAAAGAACAAGTTCTCAACTAGGATATTTATTGAAAAATATGTGCATACCTTTACCCTTTCTGTGTTAGCTTTACAGGCCAGGCATTGTCCAACTTGAACTCTATGGCGTTTTAGCTTTTCCCTGTAACTAAACAAAGACTTTTCCAGCTCTATTACTTTCTGCTGCAGCAGCCTGTTAGCATGGGAAACTTCAGCCAATTTGGAGGAGGTTTCTTGAAGGGATTTCTTTACCTAGGATAAAAAGAAAAAGGGGAGTTCATGTTAACTGTAAGAATTAATTCATTCTATACAACAATTAATAAGCAGCACACCCTATTGATCTGCAGTACCTGAAGTACTCTGCAGTACCTGATGTTTTGACTTTTCCTTAATAACCTTCTAACAAAGGGAAAAAAGTGAATGCTGGGATCTGAGTAATACTGACTATGCTGAGCTTTATGATGCAGCCCCCACCCCCCCCAAGAAACAAAGCAGACTTCCAAACCAGTATTTTATCCTTGGAGATTGCTATTCAACCCCAGATTCTCTTTTTAAGTCACTGGAATCATAGAATCATAGAATTGTGTGGGTTGGAAGGGACCTTAAAGATCAACTAGTTCCAAACCCCCTGCCATGGGCAGGGACACCTCCCACACTAGAGCAGGTTGCTCAGAGCCCCATCCAGCCTGGCCTTAAAAACTTCCAAGGATGGGGCTTCCACCACCTCTCTGGGCAACCTGTTCCAGTGTCTCACCACCCTCATGGGGAAGAAATTCTTCCTAATGTCTAACCTGAATCCACCCATCTCTAGTTTTAATCCATTCCCTCTACTCCCATCACTGCCCGACAGCCTAAAAAGTCCCTCCCCAGCTTTCTTGTAGGCCCCCTTCAGATACTGGAAGGCCACAATAAGGTCTCCCCGGAGCCTTCTCTTTTCCAGACTGAACAACCCCAACTCTCTCAGTCTGTCCTCATAGGAGAGGTGCTCCAGTCCTTTGATCATCCTCGTGGCCCTTCTCTGGATACATGTTCCAGCACATCCATATCCTTCCTGTAACAGGGGCTCCAGAACTGGACGCAGTACTCCAGGTGAATTCTCAGGAGAGCGGAGTAGAGGGGGAGAATCACCTCCCTCGATCTGCTGGCCACGCTTCTCTTGGTGCAGCCCAGGATGTCTAGATCATTGTACATTGTCATGTACAATGGGGTACATAGTCTTGAGGGATAGACTGATACTTTAAAAAGTTGAGAGCACAGATACTACTGCGCACGGCCACCAAAACGTCTGTCCTCCATGTGACAAAATTCAGTTTGTTGTATACAAGTGATGGACAACTCCACGACGAATGGAATAGGGGACAAATACTTGTCATGAGCTGTTCTTGTTCTGTTGGAAAAATGTAAAGCAGGTATCTCTCTCTGCAAATCATTCACCAAAGTTTTTTAATTCGATCCCTTCTCACCTCAGCAGATTCTTGACAGGCTGCTTTCCTGGAAGCCTCTTGTTTGGATTGAAACTGCTTCTTTACAGACTCTGCATGTTCAGCATACATCTTTTCCTCAGTCTTGACTTTTTCCATGAACAGTTCCCTTTAAAGAGAAAAAACAAATTCTGTTATTTAGAATCACATTTAATATGCTTTATAGTTTAAGAACACAAGAATAGGAAAGACAATGTAAATTGTTTTGTCTTGGATATACTCTCTGCACCACTACAGTTTAAAGATTGGAATGTGTTGTCTAATATTCCATTTATTTAAAAGTAGGTTGAAAGTAGTTATGCAAGGTAAACAGACTTTTTGGAAAAAGCACTTCTGGGCAACTTTCCATCAGAAAATGAAATGGCTTAGCTTGTTTACACAATGGGTAGTGAGGAGATTTGGACTGCACCTATACTTAGGTTTGAAGTTTTATTTACCAGCGTTCGGTTCTGGGTGGAATTTAAACATCTGTCCTGTGCTCTTCTTGCTATTGTTACTGCAGGACACTTCAAAGTGGAAGTGGTATCTGCTAACCTCATGGCAAAGCTGTTTGTAGAAGTGCCATAATGACCCCGCGTAAGCAGTTCTTCAGTACAGCAGAGTAGTTGAAGAGTCATCATGGGAATGAGTGAAAGAGCCCATTTCTATAGCTCTGCATGAATCTTTCTTTATCATGCTGCTGGCTCAGCACAGACAATGCTGATATTGATAGATGGGTAGAGGCATAAAGCTCTGATGTTAGTGCAAGGTAATGTTTCTCAAGTGTAGTATAGTGGATCTGATCTTACCTGCAGACCCTTAGCTGTTGATGCTCAGTTTCTTTACTTTTCAGTTCATGCTGAGTTTGGATTAGCTTGCTCTGTAGTGTATTATTCACCTGCAGAACTTCTTCCAAATTAAGAAGTTTCTTGTCTCTTCTAGCACCTTCTAGTGCCTTACGAAGTGATTCTGCCTGTGCAGTAACAACAAAGCAGGTTTACACTTACCCAAATGAAAAAGCTTAGAATGTTTATTTTTCCTTCCTGGTCAGTATCAATTTACAGGAAGTAACAGTCTGTTCACCAGCTGTCTGATTACAAATGTCCTAAGCACAGGCATCTAGATGGCAATCCTTAAAATACCAATTCACTGACTAGCTTAGTCAGAAGGATCACAACAATGTGTCATACAGCCATGACTTTCTTGGGGGGAAAAAAAGTGTTCTTTGCCAGTGAGAGGTAACACTTTTGACACTAAGTATTACGAGAAGAGATGAAAACAATTCCTTCCCCTGCATTCTAATATGAAAAAAAGCTACATCCACTTTTGAAATCTCTGTTTGTATTATATATCCAGCTGCAGACTGTAAAACCTTCACCTGTGCCAACGAATTTTTCTTTATAGAAAAGGACACGTGGATAATAGTTTTCCTGCTCCACAGCCAAAAGTTGATAGAATATTTTTGCCTTAATTCATGTCAATGTGTTGCACCATGTTATATTCAGAAAAAAAGAAAAGGTACTTGGCTCAACACTAAAAATACAGTGGTGGTTGTTACTATGGAAAAATGCAGTCTCTACCTGGCTGCTGTGTTGCCTTCCCATGGCAACCAGTTTGGCTTGACAATGTTCCAATTCTGTTTCTAACCTCAGTATTTTCTGTTGAGTCTGGCTCCTGAAAATGGAAATTTGATTAAAGAAAAAAATCATGCATTAAGTCAATTTGTGCACATCTCTGAAGTGGTAGCTATCTCACAGTTTGGTTCTCTACCTTAATCTAATTAAGTTTTGCCTGTCACTGAAGTTAATATTTTTTTTTTATACCTACTTTCCCCAAGATGCACAAGGCCTGGCAAGCTTGCAGAGTTACCTACAAGCACTTAATGTACTTGGTTCACTGGTACTAAGTAAATTTCAGTGTTGCAGGAAAGGATACAGGAAAGTTTTCAAAGAAACTTGTCCTATAGCTTATTAGCCAGGACCATGGAGAACTTGCCACTCTTCATACCCACCTTCACCACATTGCCAACAGACCACAGACACAGTAGGAGTTTCACTCACTTGTCTTTTCTGAGGTTGCTGATTTCGGTGTCCTTGTGTTCCAGCTCATTTTGTGCTGCATCCAGAGCTGCCTGCATCTTCTTATGACAAGCTAACACATGCTGCAGTGTGGCTGCTGCCTTACTGTTATCATCCTTAGGTGCATCCAGCTGGTGCTGCAAGTTTGCCATGTGTAGTACAAGAAATCATTATGAAAATGAGCAGAAAAAATCAGTCACCTATTAGAGCTTTATTAATGGATACTTTTGTAAGTAACCTGAATGCTTGCAGCAGTGCTAGGAGTAAGCACTGGTTCTGAATGCAGAAATAGCATGTAGCTCAGCAGCAGTGAGACACAGTGCTGGCTGGAACTTCATTAGAAGTCTGCAATGTCGGTCACTGTCGTGGCTCTCCAGGGCCAGCACTGTCTCCTAGTTCTGAGCACCCCTCCAGTCTGCTCCCACTGTGAGGCCTTTCTACAGCTTGTTCTCTATATCCACAAACCAATGGAACAAAGTGTTTTGACTTTCCCAAAATCTGAAAGCATTCAGGTCATGGATTCAATCATCAACATAATATCCAATTGCCTTTGACTATCTGATAATCATTCTCTATGATGGAGAATAAAGTACAAGAGAAACTTTGATTAAGTTTTCTTTCTGGAAACAGAATGCAAAAATAGGACCTCCTGTTTTACGTGGAAGTGTCCTTAATGTGGATACTTGTTCTGTCTAATTTCCAGATTGATGGATATTATGGATATGATTGACAATGTCGCTTTTGCCTCTTTAGTTTTCCAACTCAAAATGATTACAAGATTGCTTTGCTATCTGAGAAGCAAGGGGAGTCTGTAAAGAGTACTTATTGTGAAGAGAAGCATCAATGCAGTTACTTGAATTTACAGATTAAAAAAGCAAACTCATGACAGAGCAGAGGTCCACTTCACTTAGACCTACAAGCTTGCTTGGTTTCACTGCCCACAATAATACACCTCTTCCCTGTACTTCTGTCTACTAAGACTGAGCAAAAAGACTGAAGCAGAACAACTACCTGCCTCCTAGCAATATAGCTAGACAAGTATCATCTGCAACTATTTGTTCTCTTACTGGGAAATAATAATAAATCCTGAGGAGTATCTGTATAATCCTGTAAACTGTGTTTTCTAGCCTGAATACATGCAATCAACTTACATGAAAAAAAGCTCTGTTCAGACGAGTTTCCATAGGTCTCATGTTTGCTTTGATGAAATTAGGTTCTATTTCCAGCTGCAGTCTAAAATGCTATGGGTAACATTAAATGTATGCTCTGTTCTTCAGGAAAAAGTGTGTTGTATCTGATTTCTAATGGCCATGTAAGCATTAGTTAGTCCGACCCTAATTCTGAGGGGTAAGGAGTTCTCAGAGTTCTGTTTCATCTGAGCATATCTGGTCTTGCTATGGACTTGCAAAGCTCATGATCACCTAAACATACATCTACAGCTCTTCCTCCAGCTTCTGCACTTCAGTTTTAGGAAAACACATGTGTCAAAATAGCTTAGATTCCTTTTAGTGCAGAAGTGAAAAAGCATTATCTTGTCTGGAACACAGAAGCAGAGTGATGTAACAATGTCTCTCTGCTCAGAGCAAATGTTTTCTTTTCCCCGAGTCCCAGCAAGTGAATTCTTTCTAGCTTAAAATAATACCAGATTAGAATTCACCTCATTTTTATCTAAGTGTGATGTCTTGATTACTTCTGCAACTACCATCAGACTTAGGACTATGGCATAAATGTAGCTTTCTTGCTCTCTAATAATCACTATGCATTCTGTGCTGTTTTTACAAAGAAGCTCTTGAATCTTGGCACTACAGTCCCAAATTCTATGGCACCGGTCACACTGAAGTAAAAACTTTACTTTTAGCACATCATTTACTGTCCAGCTATCTTCTGCTTAAGAAAGCTTACCTATGCTGTTTATTTTTGCTTATCACCGTGGTTTGCCTCCCTCCTTATTAATTTGTATTTTTTGTAAAATTTTCAATGTTTCTAATCTTTCAACCAATTTTGTATCCATATATTTTGTTTTAATGCCCCCTGGTGGTTCTTATCCATTCTACTATTTACATACATAAAGCAACATATCACAAATCCAAGAGATGCTACATCAACAGCATCTTGTCACCCAAAGGCAGTATGAGCAGGATTGAAGATGATTTTGATCCAGAATTCTCTTAATATATGAGCTTGACACTATAAAAATACATGAAGTAGAGAAGTTAAATAAGCAGTACCCTTCAAATTAAGTACTGAAGAGCTAAGGCTAAATACCCCTATCTCTAATGGGCATAAAAAACAGGTTTCCCTTTTGTGCTGACAAACAAGATGCTGAGAGGTACCTGAAGTTTTCCTTTGTCACACGCCAGTTTATTCTTGCTGTCAGTCAGCTCTGCCAGCACCTCTTGCACCTGCTGCGGGGCATAGGGAGGAGAAAAAAAAAAAAAAAGAGCAGATGTCACCATTCCATAGGAAAAATGCAATGAAAGAGGTAAAAAGCAATAAAAAGTTGCTCAGTTTCCCGCTTCTCCTGAGTATTTTAATTTTCCTCTGTTGTTTCAGTATAAATTTTCAATTATGTGAAACACCAAAACAGATTTTAAAAAATAAAAATACCCAAGTGACATAAATTCCTCCAAGACAGACTAATCTGTAGGAAGAACTCCTGAAATTGTACAGCCTTCCAGATCACTGCAGGAAGGCCCCTGTCCTAGAAACGCAAGCAACAGAAATGGAAAGATGAAAGAGACCTTTGACAACAGGGAACAGAAGCAAAAATAAGTAGAAGAATGAGAAGGCATGGACAGAATAAAAATAACTTTGAAGGACAGTGAAGAATACGGGGGAAAAAACAGGCAGCTTCTTAAGGTTCTGAATGCTCTATTACTGCCTATACTTTAACTCATGACTGCCAAAGGAGTTCTATGTTAAACAGGAAAAATATATGTATGTTATAGACTAACTACTGTAGAAACGTAACTTTATCAAACAACAAACATTCAAAAGGTTTTCGGTTAATTCTTCTTTATCATTATGATGTTAGGACCTTATCAGCAGCTAAGTGTTTCTTAGGGTCTCAGATATGTACAACTGGTCAACACTGTAAGAAAACCCCAATGGTAAAAGCCCTGGTAGCACAGTATTATAAGATTTTACTCAACTTTTCTGGAACCAGTCAACCTGATCAAGGTGATGGACTGTAGTGAGTAATAATGCAATGGGAACAAGCTAAAAATGGGAATGAGGTTCCAAGTGCAAATTTGTTCGCAAAGGGTGTAACTGTTGTTAATACCTTCCCAGTGTACACTAGCTGAATTTACATGTACAGATATACAAGCTGAACCCTGTACTAGAAAATGGAATGGAGTTGTAGGATTTGAATAAAATACCTAAACATCCAGTACCTGAAACTCTATATAGTCCTCTTCGCTCATCACACAGACATCTAAAAAGATGGAGTAACATTTGAGATATCTTATACTTTTCATTTTTCCCATTTTGATTTCCTTAAATTGATCACTCTCCATAAAGTACAGATTACTTCAAAGAGCACCTTGATTCCTGCTACAGTTACTTATCAGTCCAGTCATTGCTTATCTACTTTAGTAGTGATTTACCTGCTCCTGTACCAGTGCAGCCAAGCGATCCAAAAGCCTCTTGTTCTCTTCCTCTAGCGTTTGCAAAGTGAATTTCATTGAAACCATTTCTAGCTGCGAACAAGGAAATCCAACTTTAATTGTACCACTTCAAGATATCCACAGTCATGATACATGAATATCATAAAATGCCAGCACTACCTATAGATTAGGTATAGTGCCTTCTGTTTCAAAGAGCTCTTCTGCAACGGTGAAAGAATCATACCCCCTCCAGTCACAACGCTAAGGAACTTCTCATTTATACCACAAACACTAATTTTCCTTGTCCAGGCTTTGCATATGCAAAGAAGCTACACAGGTACAACAGCTAGGAGAGGATGAAAGTTATTTATTGTTTGCCATAGCAGCACAACAAACCCACCACTACAAACAGGGCCTTGTGTAGGTAGCAGTAGGGTTGCTGTTCTAGAGGACACATACATATAGACAGGAAAAATATCAGCAGCAAAGTGAACAGTATGGCTATAGTAAATATAATAATGTTTAGAAATAATTTGAGAGAGTAAGCAAAATTAGAGGAAAACTTAGAGAAAGACAACAACAACAATTTAAAGAACAGCTGTATAAATTGTAAGATACCTCATTCCCTCTTTTTCCTGCTTCCCATTTGTTCCTTTCCTGTGTCATTCCATTTGCTGTTTTCCTTATCTGTCAAAAAAAATGTGAAATCATTGTCACTTGAAAATGCCCAGATTCATTATCTACCCATCTTCGGAACAGTTGATCTGAAGGATGGAAGTCAACTCTGAAGTTCAAACATATCTGCAGAGCTGCCCTGTCTTTTCTCCCTTTTCATGCTTCAGGGAGGAGACAGTAGAAGTCAAAATATATGTACAGTAGGAAAGGATAGAGTGTGTCACACTTTCCACTGCAGTAACAAAAAATAATTGATCTGAAAGCAAAATTGTTATGTAAATAAGAACTCCAGTGATGTGGATCCAAAAGCAGCCTTCAAAAATATAGCTTTGAAACAGTATGTTCTCTACCTGAAGGTCTTCCTTTTCTGCCAGCAGAGATCCTTCCTCTTGCAAAGCTGTCTCAAGCTGACCTTGCAGTCTAGCAATAGTACATTCTAAAAGCTGTCTCCGTGTCGTGGCTGCCTCCTCAGCAAGGCTTGCTTTCTGCCCATGTTTGCTGTGCTCTGCATGCAAGGCCTCCCTAAAGAAAGACAAAGCAACCAAGATGGAGTTCTAGCACAACAGAAGAACAGAAGATGGCCTCTGTATTAAACACCAAACTGGCCCTTCTGTGTTAACAAGTGCTAGAGAAGCAGAAATTAAGGTGTTGAGAATGCAGTGGAGGAGTAGGAGACAGAGGCTGCAGAAGGGAAAACTCCTCACAGCTCTCTTTGAAGCTGAGCCCTCTCATGCTGCACACTCTGCAGCTCTCCAAGAATTTTGGCATGGGCAGTATTCAGAAGTGAGTCTTGGTCTTGCAGCTTGTAAGTCTCTTCTTGCTCTGCCTAAAGGGGAAAAATAAAGCAGGCAATAACACTAACATCAGAATTATGAGGGATGAGTAATTAATTTGCAAAGCTGCTAATTGGTCATCAAGCTCCTGCATCATCCCTATAGTTCTGCATATTGTGGTGTCCTCTTTGAATATGATTACAATTCTAAGTTCATGTTACTTAGCTTTTATATTTAATTTCAGATTCTTATTCCTTCCACTCAGCTTCTGCATTTACAGTATTTACAGTGCCTATTAATTCCTATTCCTCTTTCTTAGTGGTTATTACAGGATGTTTCTATAAATAGTATTAAATATTTGCACTCTTTCCCCATAACATATGACTTTTTATTCTGTACTGAAAATAAATCTTTGCCAAAGAAGACACTAACACTATTTTATCATCGCCTTTATAGAACTTCCTACTTTCTGTATTTATAGAACACTGTTACATGTATTTTACTGTATTCCCACAGATTATGAGTATTAGGAATTAGTCTGTTGGCTAATGCCTGAGCTGCAGACAACTTTCTTGGACTGTAAGAGTAGGCTACATACCTTAAGCATGGTCTGGTGATCTGAAATGAGTTTAGCATTCTCCATGACAGCACTTTGGAGGGTGGTGCTGAGTTCTGAGCATTTCTGGCTTAAGTGGTCATTAAGAACCTGGTCAGACAGAAGATGTTTTCAGGGTTTTTGTTTGTTGGGTTTTTTTTCCTGCATAGTAGGCTATCAGAAACTTTTGCAAGATCTCTTGCAGATGTGGAAAATCTATTTTAGGTGAAAATGTCTAAAAAATCTTGATCAGGTAGTCTCAATTTAGGCAAACTTATTCCACAGTGTTAAAATTTTACAGCAGTGTGAAAGATGAGAACGTAAACTATCAGTCAAGCACAATCACTTACTAGTTTTGAATTTCAGAAAAAAAGTAGTGTTTCTAAGGCAAAGAAGGCAAAAATTGAAAAGGGATCACTACTGATTTCGTATCTGAATTACTGTAGATAACCAAAATAAATGGAACTTCCTGTGAAAGACACATCCAAATCCTATTACCAGTGAACACCATCCAATAAACAAGTATATGTTGGGGGGAAGGGGAAAAAATAGAAAAAAATGTTTTCTAAAACATGTTCTAATAAGAGGGAAAGTAGAATAAATAATTTTTTAGAATATACTGAGGTCAAACTTTGTCCCACAAGGCAAAGGAAACTTTATCCAAGCTGGTACTCCATGTTTGATTCATTAATAGAAAGACATCCATATAGAATATGAATGCATATGGTGCAGAGGAATATAAATGTACTACTACAAGGGTAGGCAGAAGAGGGAGCAGCACTAGTTCTGCATGTCCTGGACCCTGAAAAAGGTACTTTCAAAAAAAGCTGATTCAAAATATGTATCAGGAGGAAAACTTTCCAGCCTTAAAGCTGGTAAATCTGGAAGAGTTACCTAAGCTAGTGATTGAATTCCTCCAGTGGATGTTGTTCATTAGCCTGTATTACCAGAGGGCACTAAACTTGGTCTCCTAACCTGCAGTATATGTATAATTTGTCACTGTAATCACTTGTTTTGTTATAATTTATTTCTGTTTTAAAAACAAAAGTACCTATTCTTATTACCTGTACTTTCTCTGCTGTTTCTCGCAGAGCCGTCATTTTAGACTGAAGCTGCAGGTTCTCTCTGCATTGTTTACTAAAGGACAGCTGTGCATTCTAAGGGGCAATAAAATAGAACATCCACTGAGAAAAAAATTAAATGTCATTTAGCCAGGTACTTCACAAATATCAAGTCTTCGCTTCATAGCTGCCTGTTTCCTTTAAGCTACTGTCACATGGCTGTGTGCTCTTGCAAGCACCAGATATGGCCGCTATAGGACAAGACTCTTTCTGAAATATACTGTGAAATAATAACCAAAGTGCTACCTGCTCTAACTAAGCTTTGAAAGTTGAGGGTGACTTCATACTCTTCTGAGCTCAAACTTACTAGCTTCCACTATAATTAATCTCAATACTTCTGAACTTAAAAGATCTCCCTGCTGGAAGTGCATAATTCACAACTGAAGGAAACCTTCGCTAGTACTGTGAGACTCCACATACAAGCCAAACTTTTACCTTATCTTCACTGAATCTTACTCTTTCAGAAAAAACTTCAGACAGCACACACAGTTCCTACACAGGCAATAAGCCTCTCCCTTTTGCCAGTTAGTATCCTGTTGTCCAAGGTTCTGATTTTTCTGTAGTATTACTCACCAATCCATCTGTCTCCTTTGTATGTAATACTTTTCCAACCACAACTGTGTTTTGTGGTCAGTTCTAGCTTTCCAAGGAAAGTGTTCATATCCCTGTTTTGATATATCAGTAGAATATGAAAGTTAATCTTTCAAAAACTAAGTAGGGCACCCCCAAGCTGGTAAAATAATAAAATAAGACATTGAATGGTTAGTAGCCTTGGTCACGTTTGGCATTTGTTCACATAAAAATTCTGCCTCTGAAGTGGGGTATATGTGAAAAGCCCCACACAGGCTGTTCTGATCCTTTTATAGCTATTTTCCTCATAAATACTTGTTTACAACTTACTTTTGCTTCTTCACCAAGCTGTGAAATGATACAGTTCCTGAAATCTAAAAATAGAAAAGAATGTCAGGACATGCTTTGTCATCTGATTGGTAATTTTCAAAGGTGACATTTTGATTTAACATTTGAGTTTAGCTAAGTTACTGAATATGTGACTTTACATGTGTTGGTTCTTTAACAGTTTCCTTGGTTGCTTCAATGTTTCAGCAATATTACTTTTTTAAGACAGAGTCCATAAATTGTCACCTACTTATTTTTAAAATTAAGCATGCCATCATGCCAGTCTCCTACACATATCAGTTCTGTGATTGCGTGAGCAAATCAAATAACCTTCAGTCTTATTTGGCTGTTCAGTGCGTAGACAAGCCATTTGTCCCGACTATAACCTGCAACCCATATGCAACTTTACAAGATTTTGTGAACTGAAAAAGAACAGTAGTTGTTTAAACCACAGAAATCTAAAAAGAGAATCATTTTTGTTGGAATTTGGATCAATCGGCCTGTAATAGCTAGCCTCTTACTCTGCTGTGCTGTATAACAAAGAAGAAAGGAAGACGACAAGAGACAATTCAGCATGAGTGGAGTAGAGAGGGAAACCTAGCCAAAATATTATGACATTCAAGGTAGCAAGGGATCATGCAAAAGCTCCTTCAATTAACAAAGGGAAAAAGCCTTGATCGGCAGGATTATTTGATACAGAAGGAAAGAAAATTTTCACATCTCATTTAAATTTGTCATTTGCATATGGATTTGTTCTGAGGAAAAGAATTATTTTGCTGGCCCTGTTTAGCCAGCTCTGACACAATGCGACAAGTTTCTTTTGTCTTGCCATGCCTTACACAGAAACGCTGACTGCCTTTTGTGAGCTACAGGTTAATTATCACCTGTGTGATAACAAACAAAACATATGGGAAACGGGACCACTTCTGTAAAAGGAGTAGCTAGAGATCTGAAAAAGGTTCCAAGGGAAGGATCCCAAGAACTGAAGGCAGGGGATGGGATGACTGATGGAGTTTTACTAATCTTTGAAGAAGCAACATTAATAAATGGGTAGTTGTATAGTAGGGACACACTGTGAAATTCTTAACCTTGTAGATAGTGATTATCTCCAGGAACAGGACAACAAGACATCTCGAAGCACCAGAGCATGCTGAACAAACAAGAACCGGTTTTGTGGCAAGAATAAGGATTTTAGGCTTTAAGCCACTAAATGAACACAGTGATAGAGAAGATGAAGTAAATGACCACCAGAGGTCACCAAGGGGAGAAAAGACCCTAACCCTAATTTTATTATGAGTGCTCAGACTATGTAAATTAATTCCAGGAACCCAATAGCATAAGACTGCCCTTTCTAAGAAATATAATGTGCACTTTATAATATAAATGTGCACTTTTAGCCTGCATATAAACTATGTACCCAGTTTGCATGGGTATGCACACTTGAGGGAGTGATCCCCTGTGCGTCCGGTGCCGCAAAATAAAGAATGCCTGCTTAATAATTTCGGTTATTGAGCTCTACACTGCATCAGAACAATAATTAGGATTTAGGGCATGATTACTGTGAGTTGTTTGGGGAATAAGGAGCAGGCTTTAGGTGAGGAATATTTACCTTTAGCTTTGACAATATGGAGCCTCCCCTACCCTGGAGTGCATTAAATGCCACCTAGCTCCTTTTTAAGCAGCTACATCAATAGACTGGGAATCTAAACGAGATCAAGTAGAGGCTTATCTAAGATGCTTGTCCTTCTACCAATGTTTAATAAGAGTACATGTTTTCTTAAAAAAAATACTTAATAGAAATGGGTACTCTACTTGCACATCTATTCAGGAATTACGTGTTAATGGTTACTTGCTGGATGAAGTCTCCTCTGAAAAGAATTTATGCTGATAGAATCTTTTCATATTATTGTTGTGTATTCACTCCCCTGATTATCACTGCTGTCAGTTTCCTCTAGGTAAGCAGAGGCTTTAGAAACATCAAATGGAAACTGAAGTCCTTCAGCATTTCATCACCTCTCAACTTGCCTTCCATTCCTCTTGACTCATACACCCACCACAGGTCTCGAGGACCTTGGTGCTTGTCTTCTCTCACTGTGAAAGCAGTGAGAGGAGAACTAGAAAGGTATGACATGAACTCATGGTCATACCCAGCTCAACTTTCAGTTGTGTGCACTGTTGCTCCAGTTGGGCGGTTCTTTCCTCCTCCTCTTGCAGCCTCACTTGGGCTAGCTGGACATCTTTACGCAACTCCTGGCAGTCCTGCTGTAGTATCCGTACCTGCAATGGTATCACAGATTATTCTTTAAGATGCAGAATTCAGCCAGGCAAACCTAAGCAAATTTCAGAGTCTGAAAACTGATGTAACTGGAAAAGATATAGCCTGAGTAGTTTCTCCTCTCTTTCTACCTGTCCCAATCTTACACAGAAGAATTTTAGGGCAAGCAACTCAATTTCTGTATGTAATGCAGTGTATGCGTGCTTACAATCACCTTTGCATCACAGAGACAATCTAGCAAGTTTGTGCAGAATTAAAAGATCACGAAAAAGATAAAGCTGTAAACGGTGAAAGCAACACTCACGGCAGTTAACAAGTCTGTCTCATGCCATTTTTTGAGGATTTTTTGGTTGGTTTAAAACTAGCTAATAAATATACCACAAAGTCAACTATACCCATCACAAAGTAATAAATAAATTAAAATAAGCCTTTGCTTCTCACACGATGTATATATAATTCATATAGTTCAATAATGTATCCATCATTTTTACACTTGTGCTGTAGAAGGGCACAAAAGATGATAAAAGGCATGTAGGAAAAGAATCTAGTAAGTTCCAGCGGAACTTTGTATGTTTCAGGAACAAAAGACACCCTGATGATTACAAAAAAATTGAAAAAACCCCAATCCTTAGTTATTCAAGTTTTGATATTTTGCTATCTGCTTTCTTTTATCCTTACTAAACTGTTGCTATGAATTCAGAAGTGTTAGAGAGACTGCATGTGGCTTGTGTGTGTGTACACATGCAGAGAGGAGGACTGGTTTTGCTTACTTGAACTATGTGCAAACCAGTTTATTTCTACCATGAACTATGCCCCCTACCCCAACCTACAAAATAGCTATATAATACAAATACAGCTGAGAACAAAAATCTACCTTTGTCACCATGGCAATTAATGGAGGAAACATTCTCCTTACCAGAAAGTTCAAGATCTCAACAGAGTACCTTTCAGAAATTGCATTTTCTATCTATCAGTACCTCAATTACAAAGAAGATTTTTAGCCTGGTGAGGAAGAGGTTAATGCAGGATCCAGTTGCCCACAAATCTGAGAGGTACTTACAAAGATTATGAAGTCAAACTCTTTTCAGTTGCATTGAATGTTTTAAGAAGGGGCAACGGTTCCAAATTTAAGCTTGGAACATTCATATCAGATGCTAGAAAAAAAAAAAATCTTAACTGAACATTACTGCAGCACTATAAAGAACACCTAAAGCAGCCACGCAATCGCAGTCCTTGAAGTCTGCCTGACAAATCCATCCCTGCCCCAAGCCAGTGTTTGTGATACTCCTACTCTGAGCAGGAAGTTTGACTACAGGATCTCTTCCAATAGTTTGTACAAGATGTTGTGAAGTGCTTTAACTGGCTTCTAGGAATGACATCCAAATTCTTGCTCTTCCTCCCAGATGAGAAAATGAAAACAGATATAAGAGACGACTGAAAGTTTCTCAAACCTGCTTCCGTTCTGCTTCTACTGTTGTTTCCATGTCCTGTACATGACACATCACAGTTGCTTGGGATTCCTCCAGTGACTCCCGCAGGCTGATCTCCTGGGACAGATGTTCTGTTAGCTAGAAAAAATAAACACTTTTTGACCCAGGTCTCTTTGAGTAGATTGAACAAATACTCTTGAGATCATATACGAAAGATGCTCTGTCTGGGTACTTAGTTATGAGAATGGCTGGCAGGTTCCTTTGGGTTGTGCACAGCCCAAAACTGCAGGCAGAATATTCTGTAAGGATCATCATCAAATCTTTAAACAATACTTGGCAAATTCCGCCTCCTACTAAGCTCCTTGCTCTTGTACTTACCTCCTGAAGTCTACAGTTCATTTTCTGTTTTGTGTTCCTCAGTTCCTCAGCTGCGATCACTACATTCATCTAAAGATGAAAGGAACAGATATTTTTAACCTTTTGTGTTCATAACTATTGCAAAAGCAATAGGTATTATAAATTGCAGCTGCCATGATAACACCCAGAACTTGATTTCTATCTCCAGACTGATGTTCTCTGTTCTGAAGCACTGAATATAGGAGTATAAGCACTAAGAAGCAACACATTCTTTAAGACAATTAATGAGACTGAATGACATGCTCCATTGAAATTCTCTTCAAGGGAGATAGTACTAGAAGTGCAAGACTCGAAACACCAGAGAAATGCAAGTTCCTGGGAAAACAGAAAAGCTATTGATAACTCTATGCGTGAAAGCTAGCATGAACTTAAGTCACAAAGATGAGAGAATTACAAATATCAAGTATTTTTAATCTTGATTTGCTATGTAATTTTTTTAAATTGATGGAAGCACAGATCCTCGTTACCAAAAAGTGTTTGCTCTTACTGCCAACAATGTATCACAAACTCCTTTTTTCAGCTGATTATACCTTCTGTTTAATTATGTCAGAAATCAATGCACACAAAAACAAGCCTGTTAATACTTGAAGCTATAAGAAGATCATAATCTTTTGTACCTTGGATGCAGTCATAATTTCCAGAGCAGCACTGAGTCGCTGAACTTCTTCTTTTGCCTTGTCTTCAGCCTCTTTCACATCACTCAGCTGTTGGCGCAACTTCATTGATTCTTGCTGTACAACCTTCATTTCTTGCAAATGCTCCTCATGGATTGCATTCAGGCGCTGCTCCAACTGGGCTGCCGCAAGGAAGAGGAAAAAACTTTCATTGACAGAAGAAGCATACAGAGGGACAATGAAGAAGGAAGCGGTAAAAAAAACCTTTTTACTACCTGCATGCTTTGGATTCCATTCCTTTTCTGTCTGCAGCTGGAAGATGTTTAATTTCAGTGTCTGCACAACACTCTCTAACCAACACATTCGATTCACCAGTGTTGCACAGTTTTTCCACAGTGTATTTTCTCCCACAAATGCCACCCTGGCCTGCACAGGGCTAATGGCTGAGTGAGTAGCAGGTGTTTCTGAGGTCCTGGAGTGTAAACGATGGAGGCTGAAAAGGAGATAAGACTGGCCTACTCTGTGTATGCATACCTACCCGACATTGCACATATAGATGTGATGAGATTAGAAACCACGTTTCATAGAGCTGCAAGGTTTCCTATGCCTCAAGGTTGCTGTAGGCCATTCTTGCAGACTCTGCCAGTACCAGCTCCCTCATGGAGAGAAGGGCAAAGCATGGCAAGTGGGTGCAACGAGAAACAGGAGGAAAATAAAGTGTGAGCTCTTCAAGAGAGAAAAAGCTTACCCCTGTGTCCTCCATACCTCTGCCCAGCGGCACCGAGCGCCTCCAGGTCTTGCACCAGTGCGCTGGCTTGCTCTTCCACCACCCTCATCCTCAGGTGGAGCACCATGAAGGCCTCGGGCGCAGTTGCCCCGACGCTCGTGGGCGTGACGGGGGGCCTGGCCATTGTCGCTCCGGCGGCCTTTTGCTCCCGTCCTGCGGGGACCCGCAACAGCCACGGCTGAGACACCCCTGCACGGTGGCTGCCCCGGGCCGGAGGCATCTCGCCCGCCGGCCTCCACCTCCTAGCAGCCCAGTCCGCCGAGCCCCCTCCACGCCCACAACCGCCCCACCCACCGTGAACCGAACCGGGCCGGGGCCGACCCCCTCTCGCCGCGGCGCCGCAGCTCCCCGCCTTGCTCCCCGGCCCCTCTACAGGCGGCCGCTCCCGCATGCGCGCCGGCACCTGCGGCTGGACACAACCGGGGGCAAGGCGGCGGAGGCGCATGCGCCGCGGGGTGGGGCCGGGAACGGTAGGGGAGCCGGGCACTTCCCCTGGGCCTCGCACCTCCGCGGCGTGGGCAGCCGCCAGCGCGCCGTCGCCTTCTCTCACCTGCCCCGCTGCCCTCCTGCCCTTGCCCCGCCGCGGCTGGAGGCGGCGGGGCTGTAAGCCCCGGGCAGCGGGTCTCGCTCAGGGGAGAGCCCGGGGCGGAGCCCCTGTCCCTGAGCCCCAGGGAGCGGGTCTGTAGCCCGTCTGGCTGTGAAGCGGGGCTGCCCTGTTTCACATCCTTCTCGTGCTTAGGCAGCTTCCCCAGCGAGCGTGTTTTCCAGTGTCACGCTGAAGTATTTTCGCGTGGGGGTTTGAAGCCGCCGGGCAGGGTCCGCAGGCCCGGACCTCCATGGGGGGGGTGCTGTGCAGGAGCGTGCTGCCCTGGAGGCTAGTGCTTACCGCTCTCCATGGACCCGCTCCGGGAAGCGTTCGTCCGGGGAATGCATGTTGCCAGGAGGCTTGTGAAGAAACGTGGAATGTGAGGGAATATAAATATAACTAGGGAAAAAGGAGATTAAAAATTATAAATCAAGTAACTCTTAAGCATTTCAGTTAGGGAAGAGATGCATAAATAACACCGAATATTAAAAGTAACATTGTTTTTATTGTAGTTTCTCAGTAACTACTGGTGTTGTACTTAGGCTGCTCTTTAATCAGAGGATATTGATGCAATGGCGAGGGAGGGATGCTTAGTCTATGCAGTGGAGTGGTATGTATAGGAAGTGAGAACACAAAAGAGCAACTGATAATGTAAGTCAGATGGAAACTGTATTTCAGAGATCCTTTCATGAGCTGAGGGAGGTTTTTGACAGAAAGATAGTCAAATTCTGAAGGCCTGGATAAACTTTGAAACAAACAGATCAAAATATATTAATAATTTAGTTTGTATTAAAAGAACTGATTGATCTGAGCTTTTATTCATGTTCTTTATTTTGCTTTCAGAAGTTGGTGAATAGTTCAATAAGATTAACTTCATATTAAAAATGTAGGAGTAAAATGTATACATCAAACTTTAGCATATTTTCCACGGGAAACTTTTAAGACAGCTGTGATCAAAGGACTGAGTGCTGAAAGCTGAAAACCAATTTGATGTCCTTTTCTGCTCCAAATATCCTGACAAACAGTTTCATAGAAGTCTTGAAAATAACCTACATATGATATTTTCTTTTATTTTCAATGTTGTTTATATGGCAATATGAGATGGAGCAGGCAACCTACGTATTTTGCCACCTACGTATATGCCTGGTGGCATTGCTGCACAAAGTTCCAATCTAAAATGGGATAGGAGAATATTTTGGTTTCTGGTTAAGAACACGAGTGTACTTTTGTTTCACACCTGTGCTTTGTGTGACAGCTCACATATCTCAGTATAACTTTCATGTAAATTATATATACATATATTTTTAAAAACCCAGATAATTCATATAATGTTTTTATTATTTCAGCAGTTTAGTGGCTTCAGGGTTTTCTTGTGTTTTTGTTTTTTTTCTTGTGGTTTTTTTTGTGGTTTTTTTTTTTAAATCTAAAATCAACTTTTCAGGCTGATTTCAAATTTTTCAGGGCAGGGGGCTTTCCCTAGGAAATTTTTCCATATTCCAATAGCACTCACTGCTTAAAGATGCTGTTACATTTTCCTTTCTTGTAATGACATTTCTCTTATTTATAGCCTTTTTACTATTCTGATAATTTAATTTCTACTTTGATCTGACATGTATTTGTAGATAATTATGTGCTAAAACTGTCATTAGTTCATTCCAGCATTGTAAAATCCTTTCCTGCTTCATTGTTTTGTTGATCTTTCTTGAATTTCTTCTAGACTGAAGTCTTTGTTCAAAGTGGAGTCTGAGCTGGAAGCACTTGTGTAGTGCTTGTCTTTGGAATTCTTTTCATCTCACTCAAGTACTTGCTTATGCAGAACGCTTTGGTATGAAGGTAAATCAGAGAGCAAACACTAGTAAAAAGATCTTTATTTTGGATTCCTTGGATGGTATGAGAGAATTCTGCAGCAATGGGTGGAAATTGCAAGTTCGATTTGAGAGGTAGAATACACTGGATCAGTTTGTCCATCCAGGTTAGCATTCTGCAAAGGAATGTATTTTGTAGGTAAGAGCCTCAACTTTATTTTGTCACTGCTGTAATATTGCTTTCCTCCATTGTTGCTTCAACTACTTTGTTCTCTTCTTCTAAATTGCACTTTTTTATTGCGTCGGGTACAGGCTGTAGAAATTGTTAGCAGAAAGTTTTCTCTTTGGAACCCTTCATAATTTTTTTCTTCCATCCTGCTGGTATTTTTTGTCAGTAATTAGTTGCTAACTCCAGAGTTTTCTTGGTCCATGCTGTCGGACTCCGGCATGCTTTAATTTAATTCTTATAGAAGTGCCTATGTGTTGATTTTTTAAAAATTATTTTTACTTCTCATCACTTACCCACTTACAAGGATGTCAACATAAAGATGCTGAAAGCACTGATCATTAATCCATCCTTAAAACTCCTACACTGTTAGGTCTGCAAAACTTGGTAAGACTTCATGTTATCAGCAGATTTCTACCACTGTGGCAGTTTACTGGCGATAACTCTGTATTTTGTGCTGTCCGGTCTGTTTCCATCCATCTGTTCTTTGTAGCAACCTGTCAGATCTTTAGGAAAGCTGGAGACCAGCTTTTGAGTAGAATATCATGAAAAGATCATCCCCAGCTTAGTGTTATTAGCTTCTATAGAGTCTTACAGTAAGTATATTATTAGGTATATTATATAATAACATAGCATTGTAAGTATTCTATATAACATATTTTTTCCTCTTTTTGCTGACAGTATTGATAATCCTTATTTTGTATACCAGATAAAAGCAGCAGGTTCTGGGTTTACATCTCTCTGCTTACCTGCCTCTAATCTGCCATTCTTTTCCTCTCCTCCCCTTGTTTATAGTGAACTAACACAATATTTTTTTCAGTTTGACAGCTTTATCTCAGACAAGGATGGATAATAGTCAACAACACAGGTAGACAATAGCAGAATCCTTAGATATGCAACTCAAAAGTTAAATCAGTACTGTTGACACAGTATTCTTTTATTTTTTTTTGTGAATAGGGAATAAGAATGTTTATGGAAACCAGTGAATGTGAATTTAGTGTTTCATTGAAGCTGCTATTGTATTAAAATATTAATCAGCAGAATACCACATTCAGTTTCCTACTTATCTTGTCATTTTCACAGTAGTGTTAAATTAATATACAATGCTGATAGTCTGATATGTGTCATACAATGTCAACCAGAGCAAAAGGGATTATGGATTAGGCCTTCAGGTGCATAAACATAGAAGTCTAGTGCCAATTTATATGTTTCAGGCCATGGAAGATATTCTCACAGGGCTAACAGATGTAATACAAAATGTAAGGGCATCCCAAGCCAAGGGAAGCCAGCTGGGATACTTGAGGTTGTCTAAAATGGTACTAAACACCCCTCTTTGAGCAACCAAATTCCATTCACAAAATCCAAAAGATAATTTGACTGTAACATGAGGAAAATAAAGATATTAGGTGATTACCAGTCTTTTATTCCTCTTTCTTGAGTCATTTTCATATTATTAAGATCAGTTTTATGAAAACAGAATTCAGATTGGTATGATTAATTTAAATTTCTTCTGGGTTTTTTTTTGTTTGTTTTTCCTGTCTGAGGTAGTCTGTAATAGCATTAGCATCTTGAGAATGACTGATGATGATGCCACACTGAGAATTATGAGTTCAAGGACATAGACCCTAGCACCAAATAAACTAAAGCCATCAGATTTTGTATGAAGACTAATGTTTTTAGTAAGAAACTTGCAAGTAGATGACTCTGTCTCCATATGTGTGTATATACATATATGAAGAAAATATAATAATAAATTTGCATCTAAGCTTTTATTTAGCTAAGTCATCGCTCTTTTTGACAGGACACAGAGTTACTAGGTCCTTTTATTTTCCATCCTATTGCTTTCTTCTGGAATACTGGTTTTTTGGTTTTTTTTTTTGTGTGTGCTGTTGAGCTCAGACTGAAAGCTTTAGACACAAAAAGTCTTGAACTTTGGATGTGTATAAATACAGATCTGACTGATACTCACATGTAGTTTATCTTTACAGTAAACCCCAGTACCTGTAGTTCAGAACACTTTCAGAAACACTTGAAATATCAATACAGGTTCTGCAGCTGTATTTTTGTCTTCACTTTGTAGGCACATAAGAAGTCTCTAGTTAAAATGTTGTGAAAATAAGACTCCTGTTTCTCTTGCTTTAGTTTTCCTTTCAGTGTCTTACAGTTTCAGTAATTAAAAAATGAACATGCTCTATGCATCAAGTACAATGTTCTGGCTTTGAAGGTTCACGTTCTCCAAAAAGCAGAGCATGCCAAATTATTGGCCAGTCTTTCCTGCACAACTTTCTAGGCAGAATAAATAACATTCTTCTCAAAATTCATCTTAATGAATAGAAAATATAATTTTCTTAGTGTGCAAATGCATACATGAGAAGTGTGGAATACTTGTGAAAGAACTGGCATTTTATCTGTATTCTATTAATTCACTTGAGGAAGGGCCCAGTAAGATGGCAATGTAAGTAGTGTATTGATTCTGAATCAAAAGTCACACTTTTTGAAGTCAAGAAACAGGCTCTAGAGCAGTAGATGAGGGACAATCAATATCTGGTAAATGTGTCAATTTGCTGTCCAACTCTTCTCTGAGAAATCTGCAAAATATAAGATGGTATCTCCTCCTTTAGGAGTATATAAAAGTCCTATTGCTTTAAATAGAGAAAGTTTTTATGGCACTCGGGTTTACTTCAGCAAGTAGTTATTAGCCAAAGTGTAATGATATTATTTTAACTTCCACACGCAGTACTAAGAAATTAGGACAAGAAATAACGACAACACTTTGATATCATTCCTATTTTTCACTCTGAGATATGGAGGTGAAATCAGCTTCTGTCTTAATTGTTCGTATCATCAGACCATCTCCATATCTTCACGCGTTTAAAAACCTAACGTGGCACTACACATTCTTTCTTTTTACCTTACAGAGACAAATACCACCTTTTCAGGCACTGAACTAAAAGAATACAGAATTCAAGTGTAATCAAACTGTCATTGTACATGACAAGCTGATGCATAAATTTCAACAGATTTAAAGATATATGTCAAGTCTAAATGACATCTAAAACAGTCAAACATGGTAGTCCTGCAATGACAGAAATGTTTGTAATTGTTCAGCTGTCCCTCTTTGCACATCTTTCACTTAAATGAAATTATACCAGAACATTTGGCACACTTATAGAACAGCGACCTACACTCCTGCTGAGGAGCAATATTTAATGTAAGCAGAGTACAGTGAATTTTGCTAGGTGTTTGAATCCATTTTAAACAGATCGTCGGATGAAAGAAAAGTTCTCTTTTGTCTGTTCTCATGCTTTAGGAGCTGGCAGTGGAAATGTTGGGGTTTTTATCTTAGAAAAACATTCTAAAAAAGCAAAAATATTTATAATAGTTTTTATTGTTTTCCGTAGTATGACTTTCTGGGTGTTCTGGCTACCTGGCTGAAAATCTCCAATCCTAATACGTAATATCACAAGTTTCAGTTGTTAAATAATAGCAATGCTCTTAGTAATACTTTTTTTCCCTATTTTTAAATTCAAACATTGAAAGCTGTAAATCCTATTTAAGTGCTTTTTTTTATAAAAGAGAATTAAATTCTGAGTTAGGTTTTGCTTCCTACTTTAATGCCAGTGACACATAAGCTTAACATATCTGCTGGCCTATTTTTGAAGTGCAAGAGTCTCTAAGGGTAAAACACTAGCATGATAGGAGATGTAAATGACTGTTGTGTTTTCAATTTGTTACTGGAAGAATGACTTCTTCAGAACAAGGAAACAAGAAGGCAGGAGAACTCCATCAGACAGTCAAATATCTAGCCTCAGATTGTAATGAGAGATGTACAGAACACAAAGGCATCACATAGGATACATTACATTTTAATGAATATTTTATATTTGAGTTCAGGAATTGTTTATGCAGTCCTTACCAGGAACATCGTCTTTCCAAATATAATCAAAAGTCAGCTTACATTTTTGGAAAGATTTTGTGTTATACTGTACTAAACCTGCATTGTGCACTCTTTGAAGTGCTGTGCTATTTTTGCGTGAATAACCAGAGACTGCTGCGTAGCTTTGGTGACTGTGGCCCAAATCCTGGGAGTTGCAGACGGACACATGCTGTAAACCAGATGCATGCACTAAAAGACAGTACAGCTTGCCTTTTTTCACTTCAAATTTGTGTGTTCACTTTGTCCAGAATTGATTCATCAGTGAGGGGGAAAGTGTCATTTATCTTTTTGAAATTTGTGGTGGTGCTGTGGGGACTGAACTGTAGGACTGGGAGATTTGAGCCTGGATTTATGCCAGCAGCAGAGAAAAAGGAGAGGAGCATAACCTATACTGTCAATATCTGTTTTACACTGGGATCCTTGTGGGTCTAATGGAGTACACTGGAGTGCAGTGCGAAATACCAGTTCCACACCAGAGAATCTGTTCTGTTACTTCTTAAAACAACTTGAATCAGTAACAGAGATCAATGCAGCTAACACATTCAGTTGTCTTAAGTAGAAGAGTTTATTTTATATTAAAAACAACACATTCACCAAAATATATCACTGCTTCTTGTTTTGAACATCAGGAAATTAGTTAATCTAAGTAATAATATAATATAGTATTAATTGGTTTTTTTTCTCTACTGGTTGTCAGTTTTGTTGATGTACTTATGAAAAGGTGATGGTCTGATTAAAAGGCTTAACTGTATCTACAAACAATGCAGGGTTTTCTGTACTTCCAGTGGTGCAGTATTTAATTATGTTAAAATGCGATTGCCCTAAATACTGCTCTATAAAATACTATTTCTCCCTTCAGACCTTGTTTCCTTAAATGCTGACAGGTTTTGTGTTCTTAACTCTACGTCAAACAGCAGACAACATCCCAGTTCCTGCTCAAAAAAAAAAAAAAAAACCTGATGCTAAAGAGAACATTAAAATTCTTCTGCTAATGTTGACCTTCGACAGCCTGCTCACACTATACAGAATTCAATGATTTTTCTCCTGATTTTTTTAAAAAAACACAGGTAAGTACTCTAGCAATAGAGACTTTCTAAGTGACTTTTCCTGCCACTGACAAAGATTTGTGTGACTGTGGAAAGAATGCACAATGGCATTCAACAAGGCAGTGTCAGACCATTTAAAAAAAAAATATCACAGAGCTGGAATATCTTTCAGTAACTGATAGGCTGCAGGATGCAATGAGCACAAGTTCTTACCTGTATGGTCAGAATTACTGAATCATAGAAAACAGGCTGAATTAATTAATGTTGTCTTTTACTGAAGCCTGTAGCACCTACTAGCTGAGTTTACTAGGACTGTTTTTTTATGGTCTGTTTTATTTTGTAATCAGAATTAATGACTGTGAACACCAAAACTGCATAATATGCTGTAATTTCACTGTACATTTTAAAGGCAATCGCTGTTGTTCATAGAATTTGTGGCCAAAGACACTATTTTGATCATTTGCTCTGATGTCCTTCATGGTTCAGTCCTAATTCATTCTACCTTAGGGCAGAAGGATGGACTAGACCTATATGACTAAATCCATGGGGCACAGCCCCTGGTGGTATCCTGAAGAGGTGATGGCCTGATCATGTGTAAAGAATTGCAATTAGAAAAAGCAAAATAAAACCTCATATGGATACATTTTTTGTGTGAGTTAGCAGCTATGTGTCATTGAGTTTTGACAGGCAAAATCAGGAATTAGTCCATATTATTATAATTTTTCTAATGAATATTTTACATGGAGATGGTACATATGGTAACAGTTTAATTTAGTACAACTTCTTTTGCTTAAATGCTAAATATTTATTGCATGCCTTTCCACAAAAAAACCCCACCCCAAAAACAAAAACCAAAACAAAACGAAAAAAAAACCCCAAAAAAACCCAAACCAACATTTCTTTAGAATTTTTTTCTTTCCCAAAGTACTATCTGGCCCCTGGATTTTAAAAAAGTTTGGAAGCAATGTACTAGATGACCTCTCTCTATTCCTTCATATCCATTGCAAGAAATATGAAAAAAAATTAGGAAATCTCTGAACATACACAATGCAAACAGGCTGTAGAAAGATTGTAACTTTGTGCTGTAGAATGGAAAGCTAGAACTTGGTGGCCAGGTGCTCATATAATGTCAGATATTTCATATCAATGTATGCTAGTTGGGAAGCTGATACCAGAATTCTTGGGTTCCAGCTAAGGTGCGAATAACTTCAGCTAAATCACATAATATCTTCATTTGCCCCTTGATATACATCTAGCTGAAAATGTGTCTGTCAGTCTCCTACAGTGCAGAAAGACTATGTTTTGCAAAAATAATTGAATATTCTTTACTGAACTATACTGTATGTGTAAAGTAATAATGATAAAAAGACTTAATGCCAGACCAGCAGTCAAGTTTTTGTGGATTCCCCCTGTTAAGTAAATAAAGTCTGCACTAATCTGTCAAGAAAGAGCATTTTCCCTGATCAAAGAGTTTCATGGAACACATTGAGACAGGTCATGGAAGTAGAATAACCATAATTTGCAATGCACCAGTATTATTCTGTAAACTGTGTGAACACTTAAATGCTGTAAATATACTTTTTTGTATAGTGCTGATAGTAAATTTACAGTTGAAGTTAGTTTTAAGTGGTATTATTTATTCCCACATTATATTTGTTATGTTAGAAGTTATTTACTATTCCATAAGGTTTCAGTAAACTGGTGACGTGGAAAAACAGGACTACAGAAATCTTTTATAGTTTTACTGTAGCAGAAGAACATTCCAACATTTCTGAAAAGATGAATTGCAATGATGAGGTGACACTTATGAAAAGGAGTAACAAATAAAGAAAAACCCTCTAACAAACCTCATTGAACCCGTCAGTTACTTCCCCCCCACCCAGTATACAAAAGCAACAGGGAAAGTTTAATCCCTTTGTAGCAATAGCGACAGTGAAATCTGTTGTTACATTGAAATGGCGATTGCAAGGGAATTAAGCCTTGTGGATTAAAATATTGCAAATTATGTTTTAGTTGTCTCAGCAAACTGAATAGATGCACTCAAGTACATTTAAAATAAACAAGCAAAGAAAAAACCCTACCATCTGTCTATAAAAGCAGAATTTAACCACAGTCTTACATGGAATTTAAAATAAAGCTTTTACAATTTAACATAAAAGCTTTAAGTTTGACTGACTTCATTATTGCCGAATTTGGGGTTAGGATTTTCATTGTAAACAACTTTCCTGTTACATTTCTATTGCCTTGTTTTGATGGGAAAAAAATAATTACCTACTTCAGCCTAGTATTTTATCTATGTTTGAGTCCATCATCAAATAAATGAAATATTCAATCTTGAATTAAAATGTTACATCTTCTCCTATGCAGTCACAATATTTTACATTCCAGATCTTGATATCCTCTCCAGTACTCACTTGGATAAAATTCCTACTGGATGAATTCTGAAGTTCTTTTTTCTTAGTCCACTTTTAGCACTTTTGGGCTTGAAGTCATGGACTTGTCTGTTGTTCATGAATTTAGTGCTGCACTTGGGTGTGATGTAAATGAACTGGAAAAGCATACAGCTAAAAGCAGAAGCATAGTGTCCAGGGAGTAGAAAACAGTATTTAGATTAGAATAACAGCATTGTGCTTTCAAGAAGAAATCGTCTCATTCCCTTCTCCCTTGCTGTCTTTTCCCAATCATGGGATCACCTGCCTGTCATAGCTCATCTTGTGCCATTCAGACTGCATGGTAAACTCATTCAATTTGCTAACTCAGCAATAAAAGCCACATTTTACTGGCTGGGTATCCTGTCATTTTAGTGAAGAGAACACTCTTTGCTATGCAATTTGGTGGCTGCTGAAGGAGATGTAAAGTAAGTGATAGAACTGCTTGAGGAGACTTGTCAGAGATTTGGACCTCACCTTTTTTTTATGGTGGTGAGATTTAACTTTTCTAAAGCTCTAACATGAAACTGCCTTTTTGTAGCTTTTATAGCACTGGTATGTTTTTATTCTAAAAGTGAGAAATGCATACTCAAGAAAATATACATTAAATCATTAAATTTTCCTCATTTCATTCAAAGATTTGAATGTGTATGTTATCTTGTGTGAGCCCAGAAAATTGTATGTTCAGTTCTAGTCTTCTGATTCAAGGATTTGAGAAAATAACGAGTCTGGGACACATTCCTGTCAGGGACTGATAAATCTTTGCTTAATTGAGCGTCAACCATATGGTGCAGTTCAAAGGTCTATGCAAAAATGTGCTGCTACTGCTTCGTTTTTAAGCTTTACATTAGTGTGTTTACTGTGGGAGAAACAATATTTCTTTTCCTGCCACTTTCTGTTCATGTGTCAACCTAGCACTTCTCAGAAAAAAACAGACCTAATACCTGAAATAAATACTATCTTCAGCAAGCTTCTCCAAACATGTGTAATTTGAGGCAAATTAAGGGGTTTAACAAATATACAGTAATAATATTCTCTAAAATATACCAAGTTGTAATCATAATGTTTTTTAAATTGTTATATTACCTGGAATATTTTGTTTTTCTCAGAATGTCATATCTTCCTTTGTGGAAGTAATGATATATCTTTAGGTGAAAGTGGTAATTTGCTGCCTAAATAGCATTCATTATTCGTAGGAATATTATATGGAGATGGTATTTTATGCAGTAATACATTATAGCACTTTACTGAAGTTATTCAGACACCTTTGATATAGTGTAGTAAAGTACCATGAATTAGCCATCAAGGCTAAATTAAGTAACATTTACTCCCTTTTTTTTCCCTGCCTCATTCTGCTTTTTGTAGGAATTTAATTCCACTCATGCTTAATAAGATGCATTAGTGTAGAATGACGTGTGCTATTCAAATCTGATTAGAACAGACTTTTCAGAATTTAGAGTCCTTTTCCTATCCACTGGTAAAATCCAGGTACAAATATTCACCTTGCAGGATACTCACTTTGCACTAATCTGGTCACTAATCAGTGATCTGGATAACCAGATCACTTACACAGCCTAAAACATGATCAAAAGTCTCCAGTATCTGTTGTCAAGTAATGACATCTTTGTTCCCTGAACAACAGTCCGTAAGAGTGAGATAAATTTTAACGTGTGTAGACTTCACTCTGTCTTTGCAAGAATATTCTTCATAGAATGATGATAACACTCTATGCAGTCTGTATCTATATGAATCTGTACAACTCTATGAATCTGTGCAACACATTCAGACTTCACTAAAATTGGGAGGTAACATTTCATGCAAGATACTGAAGAATGAAGAATAGCTCCTACAGGTTGCAAGTGCATGATGCCATCAGTCAGTCATCAGGCAAAACCTCACTATGGAAATCTGGATACCTGTCTGTGTAGTACACAGCTGTGTTACGTCTGTACTTTCAGTTCATCAACATGTAAATCCCAGTTTCATAATACACAGTTCAGTAATTTGCTTCAGAGATTAGAAAGTGGGACTTTATTATAAACAAAGTTTGGATAAATGTAGTGTAAGTGAAGCCTCTCAAGTTGCCCTGTAAAATAACTGTTGGAAACCACAAAACTAAGGCTTTTACCTATCAACAGAAACCAACGGAGGGGTGTTTATGTGGAAAGTAGGATACACCCTGTGGATTTTACTGTAGAATACAGAAGACAGATGACATTTTAATTTTTCAATAAGGCAAAGTAGGCAAGGCCATAAACATAGAACGGCGTGCTGCCTACCTCAACTTAGTAATATGGCTACAAAAACAAAGCCACATTCATCAGTGAGAGAAATGTTTGTATGCAGTTTTGTTATTCCTGGAATAATTTGGATAATAGTTTGGATTCCTGCTCTGAAACCACATACCGGCCCAAAATCTGGCATGGGATTTAAATGGTTGCCTAATACAGTGATGTTAGCTTAGCTGAAATTTGACAGGTATTCCTGATCTAAATATGTTGAGGATAAGAGCGACTTTGATCTGTTCAAACTGCATTCCAGATATCCTTGCAGTATATCATCTGCATATCAGAGTATTTAAAACTGTAAATACTTGTAGAGATTTCTTTTCTCCATGCTTCAATTTTTGGAGTTTGTGCAGCCATACTGTTAAGTACTAAGACTGGTAATACTGGTCTGAGTCTAACTATGTTTTCTTATCTTTGAGTTTTTAATGTTTGTCTCAGGAATTCCTGTTCTTCTTTTCTCTGCTCTTCTAAAAAATACCTGCAAGGCTTTAGGTTTAGTCTCCAGTACACAGATTACATGGAAAAACATTACTGGATATTCAGCAGTACACAGCAGTATGCACCACCGGTCTTCTTTTCTACAGGTAACACAGGCAGACAGTGACTTGGGTACAAGACTTAGCTGTACTGTTGATTACACTGGAGTTCTTATTTGGGCCTTATTTCTTACACTCTGTACTGTATTTTTATTTACTCTGTAAACCCAAATATTTGTTTGTTGTTCTTTGTCAGTGTGATTTCTGGTATTGCTGCTTCCTCTGATGTTCCTTGCTACTGTCGTTTCTTCCATATGTGTCATCACACTCTTCTCCTGAACAGTTATTAAATTTGCAATGTGATTGTTTCTCACAGATACATGCGATGTTTGTGCCTGTTGATGTTTGGCTTAACATCCCTCTTCATCCCTCTTCAGATAAGCGGTTAAGTTGCTGTCTGAATTTAAGTGCATGCTTTATGCACAAGCACTTTGTGACATGTTACTATGCCTCGTTGTGGTTTTAGTTTGGAGCCCTTATTTTTCTTTGTTGTTCATCTGAGGTTCCTGTTCTCAGTTGTACTGGTTGCTACACCACCACATCACTGGGTCTGGGTAGTCAGAATCTGTAAGCCTCAAAACTCTAATGTTTGTTTGCCTAATTTTTTTGTAATACATAAAACAGATGTTAGAAAGCTGAATAGAATTTTGAGTTTTCTAAAACCTTTTTATTATAAGGTAGAGAAATATGTTTTGAAAAGTAATTCATATAGTATTTTATGTGAACTTTGTAAGAGAGAGGTACACCTACAGGTCTCTTTCTACTCCCGTGGCTATTTTTTGAAGGTTTGATTTTTGAATAAAAGTGTTGGCTCACACAGTAGAGCCGCCCAGTGAGCTACTTTTAAATGAATATACATTAGGAATGGATAGGTTGCAACATTTCAAGGTGGTCAGATAGCCTACACTATATTAAAAAAACCAGAATAAGTTAGATTTACATTCTTGTGGAATGCATGTTGTTGTTGTTACAAACTAATGGTTTGCCACTGCTGTCTTTCCATGTGATGCCAAGGAAAAAATGTCAGGTGAAAATTAACACTGAAGTTGTATAACACCTTGCGGTAAGAACAAGGTAAAAATATCAAAATACAAGATCTCCCTTCTGCTTTGAGCCTCAATCGGGTGTGAGATAATATTCATGGCTGTTAGGATTTTGTGGTTATCTTTGTAATGGTGGTGCATATGGTTATGGTGACTCTCCTACATAGAAAACTGACTGAACATTGTCTTTAAGGCCACCAACATTTGTATATTATGCAGTTATTGAAAGAAAGTCTTCTCTCTGTAAATTTGGGAAAAGAGTTGGGGAAGGTAAAGCTCTAGTAATTTTCACCATGCTACATTGTATTCTTAGCAAAAATAACGGTCTCAGTATCTGTATTTTAGATGACTGTGGATTCTTAAATATAAACTTGTAGCCGTTTCATAAATGGAAAAGGAAATAATGGGTAAGAAAGCTGTTGTGGATGGAAATCATGTCAAGCATCTATTTTGAATGGGATCTTAAGAAGGTTTAGCTGGATTAGGCAAAGGCAAAAAGCTTCTTTGTTGATTCTTCAGGCTTTCAGAGTGGCTTTATTTTCCTGGCATTGATGTTTATTTGTTTTGTGCAGGATAAATGTGGCTTATGTGTTCGACAGTTCTCTCTCAGTTCATGATAAATTGAGTTTCCATTGCTGATACCTGTTAGTGAAATGTATATTCGTGTTACCCAGTTTGATAAAGAGCAGTGAAGCACAAGCGTCTCCTGAAGAGAAGCTTTCGCTTACAGTGAGAAGTATATTATTTCTGCCTTAGCTGCAGGGGCATTTTCCAGCTCTGCTAATTCCACATTCAATCCTATGTAGGATGCAGAAGGAATTAAAGTCACTAGGGAACCTCCTGCCTGATTGCCAGAAAAATTACTGCTTTCTTCAAATCATTTAAAGAAAATTCATTGGTAGTATAGCCCGCTCACTTAGTATCTGTTGTATTTGCTTACTAAATGCATTTACATGGTAATTATTGCTGTTGTGGGAAGCTGTAAGACTCTTTAAAGACACCATTTGAGGCTTTTAGTAAAATAATTGACCAAATGTGTAAGTCAAATAACCTTTGTTACTGTCTAGAGAGATGTAAACTAATGCGAAGAAGGACACCAGGTACTCAGGGATTTGAATCCTAGTGATATTAGTGATGTGGCAGTTCTGTACCACCTGCTTGAGCCTTTTCTACTCTCCCTTCATGGAGGGAAAACCAGGGATTGTTCCACTACTGTCAGTACAGATCTTTAAATTCTCTAGGGTTGTGATACAGATCTGTGATCCTCTTTTCAGCCTCACTAATGTCTTAATACTTTCACAATCTTTATATCATTTGTCTTCTCAGCATGATGTTGGACTGTTTCTGTACAGGCTCCCTTTACTCGCTTCAGCAAGAATATTCCAAGGAACAATGTTTTCATTTTCTTCAGTTTTGAATGCTTCCTGATTTTACGAAAGCATGGTCCATTGATGCTGTACCTTATGACCTCAACACAGCCTATGTATACTGCAGGCTTTCTCTGCACGTTTGACTGACACGTTTGTAAGTCAAATAGCTAGATCATGAAAGCGTGTTTTACAAGTGACATTTCAGTATGACTTTGGATGCAGTGTGTATGAATCAAATTCTGTATTACTTCTCTAAGAGTACAGTTCTAAAATTAAATCTCTGCAAATACCAACAGAAACTGACAATTGCTTTTATCATCATAACTTTAAGCCCAATTCCGTGATCTTTATGCATATTTCAGTAACTATCTGGAAGCATTAAGGACTGCATCAGGTTTCATTTCTGTACCCAAGAACTACTTCCATAATTTCATAAAAAGTTATTGGTAGGAGATTGCATTAGTATTTGCAATTAATATACTTCTCATTAATGAATTACATTTTTCTAAATCAAAATTTGGCCATGTGTTTATTTGCTTTATGTTTTAATGTTCCACTGGGTCCGAGACCAGAAGGCCAACTCAGGTAAGCAGTGAGAGGTATCCATGGGAGTTTTGCCAGGTTAGGGCCTGTAGATTTGAGCTCTAACCAGAGCAGCCCAGATGGCCCAGAGCAGTTGGTCTCTTCTCTGTACACCAAATGAGTGGAGAGCTGCTGTGAAACCCCTTGGTTGTCTGGCGGGGTAAACGCTTGCCCTGGCACCAGATAGTACCAGATGGTGACAGCTCCTGTGGGCCCATGGACCCAGCTGCAGGTGGCTGGAGCAGCAACCCCCAGGTGTGCTTTCCCTGCCTGTGCCTCCCCATGCCCTCCCCTTTCTCTGCTCAGACTGCAGGGGCGTGTGGCCTCCCATGGGATGGGCTACTCCACAGTCACTAAGAGACTCTTTCATATCTCAAAAATACCCAGCTGGGGAGCTGCAGATGGTTTTCGCTCTCATTAAGTCTTTTGTGCAGCACAAAAGAGGCAGGACAGGCTGGAGAGTATGTCCTTCAGATTTTGGCACCTAGGCTGATTCTTTCAATTAATACTTTCACCTGCTGCACGGTAATCTGTCCAGAAGTCTTGTGAAACATATTTCCATCCCACATGAATGTTCTTTCAGTTGATCCCTTTAGCCTTTTTTTATATTTGGTTTTTTAATGGTCATGGCAAAGAAACTCTTGCTTTGAATATTCAGCCTGGCCCATTGTCTCACAGATAATTGAATTGCTGGGAAAATATGAAATCTTCATGTAATATGGAATGGCATTTCTTGTCTTTTAATGCTTCTAGCTGTTGCATAGGAAAGTTACCCTCTGAAAGGGTATTGTCCTTCATACACTCTGCTGCTGATCACATGGTGCTAGATGATGACCTTCAGTAATGATTCACCAAGTCCCTCTTTATTTGCTCTAAATGTTAACCAAAAGGAACAGAAAGGAGTTGGGAAGCACTAGGGTATTGCTTTACTTTCATATTTTACTGCTTGCTGAAAAATTACCTTTTTCTTTTCCTGCACTTGTCTCAAGTATTTGTGTTGGAATTAAGTAATATTGCCAGCCAAAATGCATATTGATTTTTCATATTAATGCCTAATGAATTATATTAAGTATGTGTCCCTTTTTTTTAAGTTACCAACGTCCAGAGTTAGAGCAGGTAAAAATCCCTTTTATAGAGAGTGCATCCTTATGTCAGTAGGTCATAGGTTCTCATCCTGTACAGAACTTTAAGGGCATTAATTAGACCTTTTGGATGTCTATGGTACTTTTATGGAAAAAGACTTTTACAGTTCATAGCATTTTGCAGTGTTTATTGCCAAATAATTTCTGGGGATGACTGAAAATTCTTTTTTTCTCCAGTGAAACTTTTTTTCCAGGAAGATAACACTAACATTCTTTGGAAGTTTTAGTGTTCTAGCACTACTTCAGCTCTTTTTAGGTCCTGCCTGCCAGGTGAGAGTAATACCGTTTTTCCAATTTTCAATTAATAATAACTTTGCCTCAAATACATTGTAAGTTAAGCTTAAAAAGCTATTTCTCAGTCCCTAAGGGTGCTGCCATGCATTGTGCACTACACATATCTTACAGAATGTTATTAAAGCCCTAGTGAAAACAGCAGAAATACCCGCTTGGGCAAAGCTGATTTTGTACGAGTTTCTGTCATGTTGATTACTTTCATATTAGCTTTTCAGCAAAGGAGAGATGAGGTGGATCCAGGTGTATGTGGGGAAGCAATAGAGTTGGAAAGAGGAGAAAAGACAGGTGTTTGCTCCAGGAAAGCAGGCTGGTTTTCTCTCTCTTTTTTTTTCCCCCCTCTCTCTTGAATGTTAACTACTTACTGCCTCAGCAGATGGCTCTAGAAAGTCACCCTCTTCCTTTTTAGCATAGCGTCTGTGGGTGTGTAAACACCCAGGAAGACAGAAGTAGCAATTCCTCTCCGAATTGTGTTTATTTTCTAGCATGCACCCAACTCCGGAGACTTTCAAAAGCCACCTGGACTTGTTCCTTTTTAATCTACTCTAGGTCATCCTGCTCTGGCAGGTGAATTGGATAGATGATCTTTACAGGTCCCCTACCAACCACTGCCATTCTGTAATTCTGTGAAGTCTATTCAGACACAGGAAGTGTTAATAAAGAGCTATGCTTGGTGTATCACATATAATGTGGATATATCAGAAATAAAAGCATAGGAATCAACAGGTTTGTAGTTGCTGGAAAGCAGCAGTGCTGAATTTCTACAAATACTTTTATATTTTATTACTGTTGTGATCACTGTCATTTGTGTTTGTGAGGAAGTCAAGGGGATTTAAAGATTTATATGAAATAAGATTTTTGTTCAATGGAAATAGGATTTTACTATCATGGCCACAAGAGCATTCTCAAAATCCATTCTGAGGGAGAGAAACATGAAAATCCAGTGTATGATTTATGTAGTTTTTAATACGACAGATGAAAAGTCTTAAAGACAGTCTGCACTCATGTCACACCGTCAAAGGGCTTCTACAGCTTCCAAATCCATGGGGAATAATTCATTAGCTAATGGTTTTCATCTTCTCGGTGTCTCATCATAAAAATGGCATGATAACCAAAACCACAGCACAAATAATTATAAATGTTATTGAACTCTTGACATTATACATCTGTTTTTCTCTTTTCATCTGTGTGCACTAGGGATTTTAAACTACATTTTAAGTGCCAATAGGTGTGCAATTCACAGAAAAGAACCAAACCAAAGTTTTAAAGCTTCGGATACACGGAAGAGTGTTGGTGACTTTCATGGCTTGACCTACTTTGGAATACAGCCACACGCGCTCATATCTGGAGCAGTTTGTCTAGTATCATACAGAAAGGCTGAAGAGCAAATTCCCTCCTTCTGTGGAAGCCCAAGACAATGGTGCTGTACAGGAAGGATTTCAAGCCCAGGGATTTGTGAGTACACTATAAGATATACAAAATTAACCTTGTATTTATATATACATCAATTTAATGTAGTTGCCAGCAGATGATTTTGAAGGAACGGTGTCTATAGAAACCCACTTTGTTGCCTATATATTGGTAGACATATATAATTTAGAAAACAGAGGTAGAATACAAAGTAGCTCCTTGCTTGTGCTAAGATTTTTACTTTAATGTGACTCAGAAAAGAAAACAGACCATGAGGTGTGGTCTCATAGTAACAACTGGGACCTGGGTCATGTCTAATGTGTCCGTTTTTCCTGGAAACACATATTACTGTGTTTTTGTTGGGCCGTGGTTCTGCTGTGTTTCACGTCACTGGCCTTCTGATGATTACTGTGCGTATTCTGAGCTTTCATTTCATATACATTTTTTGTAACCACATTTTCCTGTGAAAACATTCCTGAATTCATTGTGACGGACTAAGCACAAGTAAAATTGCTGAAAAAGTAGGAAATGCAGAGTTGATGGCTCCTAAATGCCTTCAACAGACAGGATAATTGACACTGAAAAATGATAAAGGCTGGCTCATGTTCACGTTGCTGACATTGATAACTGTTAGTGCTAATAACTCTATGTGAATTAAAAAAAGAAATTGGCATTTCAGCGGTGCTTTCTCACGAACAGCAGTTAAAATGTAGCGGCTGCCGGACCATCTGCCCCCGGGTCCGCACGGGTAGGGCTTCTCGACAGTCTGTCCGGAGTTACGGATTTGGGGAGCGCGGGCCGGGACTGGCCGGGCGGGTCTCGGTGGGGACGGGTCTCGCCCGCAGCGCGCCGGGCGCCGCAGCCCGTTCTCTCGGCAGGGCCCGAGCGGCCGCCGAGCCGCGGCCTGGCGCGGAGCGGGCGGGATCCCCGAGACTTCCGCAGCGTCCTCTTCCAGCGGGGCGGCCGCATCCCCCCGCCGCGCTTTCGCCGGAGAGGAGGCGCAGCGCGGCGCGCAGCTTTGTTCGCGGCTGCCCGCGGAGAGCTACCGACCGCCGGCGCCGCCCACGCCCGCGGGGTTGCGGCCTCGGCCCTGGCCCTGGCCCTGGCCCTGGCCCGGCCGCGCGCACCCCCTTACTGCCGTGCCTGCCGGTGATCGAGGGGAAGATGCCGGCGCGGGGGCGGAGGCCGGCGAAGGGGCGCGGGGCCCAGCCCCGCCGCTGAGGCGGCGCGGGGGCGGGGGAGGGCGCGGGCGCCCCTGCGCGGGGAGGCGCTGGCCCCGCCGTGGGCGCGG